>SJYT01004905.1:145991-183905 GCA_006410635.1 Cephalophus harveyi
GTCTTGATTTATTTTTCATCTATTTTCTTTTAATATATATTTGTGACTCATTTTATTAATTTTCAGAATAAACTACACTGGAATTAAATTATATTTACTAATCAAATTCATAAAATATGTTTTTGAAATTGATTTTTTCCATCCAGTTATATTTATTTGATCTTCTTTCAGTGGTTTTCAGTAAAAGATGCTATAGTTTTTGGTTGAATTAATTCACATGTATTTTAGTAGTATTGTCTGACAAATTTTTACTTGTACAGGGGTACCTTAGAAATATTGCAGGTTCAGTTTCAGACTACCGTGATAAAATGAATATCTCAATGAAGCAAGTTACATGGATTTTTTGGTTTCCTAAGTGCATATAAAAGGTACGTTCATAAAGAAAAGGAAGAAAGTGAAGTCGCTTAGTCGTGTCTGACTCTTTGCAACCTCGTGAACTGTAGCCTACCAGGCTCTTCCGTCCATGGAATTTTCAAGGCAAAAGTACTGCACTGGGTTGCCATTTCCTTCTCTAGGGGATCTTCCCCACTGGGGATGAAACCTGGGTCTCCCCAGGTAAAGCAGGTAGACGCTTTACCATCGGAGCAACCAGGGAAGCCCACTACATTGCAATAGCTAAAAATGTACATGTCTTAATTATTGTTAATAAGTGCTAGCCCTCGTTTGAGCCTTTAGTGAGTCACAATCTTATTTTTCTGGTGGAGAGTCTTGCCTTCTTGTTGATGGCTGCTGACTGATCAGGGTAGTGGTTGAAGGCTGAAGTGGTTATAGCAATTTCTTAAAATAAGACAATAATGCCTCTTGCTTTTAAGAATAATTTCTCTTTAGCAGTTAGTGCTCTTTAATAGCATTTTACTGACAGAAAAACTTCTTTCCAAATTGGAGTCAACTTCCTCAAACTCTACCACTGGCTTATTAACTAATAATAAGTTTATGCAATATTTTAAATTCTTTATTGTCATCCAAGCAGCCTTTATAGCATCTCCACCAGGAGTAGATTCCATCTCAGGAAACCACTTTCTTTACTCATCCACCAGAAGAAACTCCTCATCTGTTCATTTTTTTCATGAGATTGCAGCAATTCAGTTACATTTTTAGGCTCCATGTCTAATTCTAGTTCTGATAGTTTAGCACACTTCAATTAATTCCTCCATTGAAGTCTTGAATCCCTCAAAGTCATCCATGAGAGTCAGAATCAACTTTTTTCAAGCTCTAGCTAATGGTGATAGTTTGATCTCTTCCCATAAATCACAAACATTTATTTTTCTTGAACATTCTTAATGGCATCTAGGATGGGGAATCCTTTCCAGAAGGCTTTCAGGTGACTTTGCCCAAATCTAAATAATCACTTTCTATGGCAGCTCCAGCCTTATGAAATGTGTTTCTTAAATAATAAGACCTGAAAGTCAAAATGACTCCTTGATCCATGGGCTGCTGAATGGATGTGTGATAACATGTAAGAAAACAACATTAAACTCCTTTTACATATCCATCAGAGCTCTTGGGTGACCAGTGAGCAGTGATTGACAATTCTTTTGGAAAAAAAAAAAAAAAAATATATATATATATATCCCCCCCTCTCCCGCCGAATGGTGTATCTCAATAGTACACTTAAAATGTTCAGTAAACCATGTTGTAAACAGAGGTTCTGTCATTCAGGCTTTGTTGTTCCATTTATAAAGCACAGGTAGAGTACACTGAACATAATTCTTAAGGGCCCTAGGATTTTCAGATGGTGATTGAGCATTAGTTCAACTTAAAGTGATCAGCTACATTAGTCCCTGACAAGAGAGTCTCCCTGTCCTCTAAAGCTTTGACAACAGGCACTGACTTCTCTTCTTTAGCTATGATAGTTCTAGATGGTATCTTCTTCTAGTATACAATTGTTATACCATCTACATTCTATATCCACTGTTTAGTGTAGCCACTTCCATGAATTAGCTAGATTTTCTGGATGACTTGCTGCAGCTTCTTTATCAGCATTTGTTGCTGCATGTTGTACTTTCATGTTATGGAGATGGCTTCATAACTTGAAACTCATGATCCAACCTCTGCTGGCTTCAAACATTTTTTTTTTTTCTTCCAGTTTCTTTACCTCTGCCAGCCCTCATAGAATTACAGAGAGTGAGGCCTTGCTCTGGATAAGATTTAGGCTTAAGGGGATATTGTGACTGCTTTGATCTTCTATCCAGTTCACTCAGATTTTTCCATATCAAAAGTAAAGCTGCTTCACTTTCTTAATTATTTGTGTGTTTCTTGGAGGATCACTTTTAATTTCCTTCAGTAACTTTACCTTTGCATAACTGCTTGACTATTTTGTACAAAAGGCATAGCTTTTGACCTGTTTTAGCTTTCAATATGCCTCTGCACTAAGGTTAATTATTTCTAGCTTTTGATTTAAAGTTAGAGACATGTGACTTTTTTTTTTTTTTTTAATTTGGATATTGAGAGCTTACTGTAGGGTTATTAACTGGCCTAATTTCAGTATTGTTGTGTCTTTGGAAATAGGTCTGAAGAGAGGGTCAGAGATGGGGGAACAGTTATATTGATAGAACAGTTATAACACAAAAAACTTTTATTTTTACTTTTTTTATTGAAGCTTAAAGTGAAAGTGAATTCACTCAGTCTTGTCCAACTCTTTGAGACCCCGTGGACTGTAGCCCACCAGGCTCCTCCATCCATGGGTTTCTCCAGGCAAGAATGCTTTTATTTTTATTTTTTATTGAAGCTTAGTAAAAGAATTTCATTTTTTTAAGGGTTGAGTAAAGCTCTCTATATATATCTCACAATTTATTTATCTATTCATCTGTTGGACACTTAGGTTGCTTTTGTAACTTGGATATTATAAATAATGCTGCTACAAACATTGGATTTCATTTCACTTTTTGAATTAGTCTTTTCACTTTCTTCATATATATAACAGGAATGGAATTGTTGAATCATATGGTTGCTATATTTTTAATTTTTTGAGAAGCCTCCATACTGTTTTTCATAGTGGCTGTACCAATTCACATTCCCACCAACAGTGTATCAGGGTTCTCTTTTCTCTACATCTTCACCAACATTTGTTATTTTTATGATATGTTATTTGATGATATTCATTCTGCCTGGTATGAAATGATAACTTGTTACAGCTTTGATTTGCATTTCTCTAATGATCAGCATAGTCACAGAAACTATAATCATAATTATGAAACCATAATCACAGAAAGCTAGCCAATATGATCACACAGACTACAGCCTGTCTAACACAATGAAATTAAGCCATGCCGTGTGGGGCCATACAAGACGGATGGGTCATGATTGAGAGGTCTGACAGAAAGTGGTCTACCGGAGAAAGGAATGGCAAACCATTTCAGTATTCTTGCCTTGAGAACCCCATGAACAGTAGGAAAAGGCAAAATGATAGGATACTGAAAGGGAAACTCCCCAAGTTGGCAGGTGCCCAATATGCTACTGGAGATCAGTGGAGAAATCACTCCAGAAAGAATGAAGGGATGGAACCAGAGCAAAATGAATAACCAGTTGTGGGTGTGAGTAGTGATAGAAGCAAGGTCCAATGCTGTAAACAGCAATATTGCATAGGAACCAGGAATGTTAGGCCCATGAATCAAGGCAAATTGGAAGTGGTCAAACAGGAGATGGCAAGAGTGAATGTCAACATTCTGGGAATCACCGAACTAAGATGGACTGGAATGGGTGAATTTAACTCAGATGACCATTATATCTACTATTGTGGGCAAGAATCCCTTTAGAAGAAATGGAGTAGCAAATCATGGTCAACAAAAGAGTCCAAAATGCAGTACTTAGATGCAATCTTAAAAACGACAGAATGATCTCTGCTCGTTTCCAAGGCAAACCACTCAATATCACGGTAATCCAAGCCTATGCCCCAAACAGTAACACTTAAGAAGCTGAAGTTGAACGGTTCTATGAAGACCTACGAGACCTTTTAAAACTAACACCAAAAAAAAAAAAAAAAGTCTTTTCCATTATAGGGGACTGGAATGCAAAAGTAGGAATTCAAGAAACACCTGGAATAACAGGCAAATTTAGCCTTGGAGTACAGAATGAAGCAGGGCAAAGACTAATAGAGTATTGCCAANCTTTTAGAACTAAAAAAAAAAAAAAAAGTCTTTTCCATTATAGGGGACTGGAATGCAAAAGTAGGAATTCAAGAAACACCTGGAATAACAGGCAAATTTAGCCTTGGAGTACAGAATGAAGCAGGGCAAAGACTAATAGAGTATTGCCAAGAGAACACACTGGTCATAATAAACATCCTCTTCCAACAACACAAGAGAAGACTCTACACATGGACATCACCAAATGGTCAAAACTGAAATCAGATTGATTATATTCTTTGCAGCCAAAGATGGAGAAGCTCTATACAGTCAACAAAAACAAGACCAGGAGCTGACTGTGGCTCAGATCATGAACTCCTTATTGCCAAATTCAGACTTAAATTGAAGAAAGTAGGGGAAACCACTAGACCATTCAGGTATGACCTACATCAAATCCTTATGATTATACAGGGGAAGTGAGAAATAGATTTAAAGGACTAGATTTGAGAGACAGAGTGCCTGATGAACTATGGACAGAGGTTCATGACATTGCATAGGAGACAGGGATCAAGACCATCCCCATGGAAAAGAAATGCAAAAAAGCAAAATGGCTGTCTGAGGAGGCCTTATAAATATCTGTGAAAACCAAAGGAAAAAAGGAAAGATATCCCCATTTAAATGCAGAGTTCCAAAGAATAGCAAAGAGAAATAAGAAAGCCTTCCTCAGCAATCAGTGCAAAGAAATAGAGGAAAACAACAGTATGGGAAAGACTAGAGATCTCTTCAAGAAATTTAGAGATACCAAGGGAACATTTCATGCAAAGATGGGTTTGATAAAGGACAGAAATACTATGGACCTAACAGAAGCAGAAGATATTAAGAAGAGGTGGCAAGAATACACGGAAATGTACAAAAAAGAGCTTCACGATCCAGAAAATCATGATGATGTGATCACTCACCTAGAGCCAAACATCCTGGAATGTGAAGTCAAGTGGGCCTTAGAAAACATCACTATGAACAAAGCTAGTGGAGGTGATGGAATTCCATTTGGGCTATTTCAAAACCTGAAAGATGATGCTGTGAAAGTGCAACACTTAATATGCCAGCAAATTTGGAAAACTCAGCAGTGGCCACAAGACTGGAAAAGGTCAGTTTTCATTCCAAACCCAAAGAAAGGCAAAGCCAAAGAATGCTCAAGCTACCACACAATCGTACTCATCTTACATGCTAGTAAGATCAGTTCAGTTCAGTTCAATTGCTCAGTCGTGTCCGACACTTTGCCACCCCATGAATCCTCCCTGTCCACACCAATGCCCGGAGGTCACTCAAACTCATGTGAATCGAGTCGGTGATGCTCTCATCCTCTGTCCCATTCTCCTCCTCCCCCCAATCCCTCCCAGCATCAGGGTCTTTTTCAGTGTGTCAACTCTTCTCATGAGGTGGCCAAATATTGGAGTTTAAGCTTTAGCATCAGTCCTTCCAATGAACACCCAGAGCTGATCTCGTTTAGGATGGACTGATTGGATCTCCTTGCAGTCCAAGGAACTCTCAAGAGTCTGCTCCAACATCACAGTTCAAAAGCATCAATTCTTCAGCGCTCAGCTTTCTTCACAGTCCAACTCTCACATCCATACAAGACCACTGGAAAAACCATAGCCTTGACTAGACGGACCTTTGTAGGCAAAGTAATATCTCTGCTTTTCAATATACTATCTAGGTTGGTCATAACTTTTCTTCCAAGGAGTAAGCGTCTTTTAATTTCATGGCTGCAATTACCATCTGCAGTGATTTTGGAGCCCCCGCCCCCCAAAATAAAGTCTGACACTGTTTCCACTGTTTCCCCATCTATTTGCCATGAAGTGATGGAACCAGATGCCATGATCTTAGTTTACTGAATGTTGAGTTTTAAGCCAACATTTCCACACCTCTCTTTCACTTTTATCAGGAGGCTTATAAGTTCCTCTTCACTTTCTGCCATAAGGGTGGTGTCATCTGCATATCTGAGCTTATTGATATTTCTTCCGGCAACCTTGATTCCAGCTTGTGCCTCTTCCAGCCAAGCATTTCTCATGATGTACTCTGCATATAAGGTAAATAAGCAGGGTGACAATATACACCTTTGCGTATTCCTTTTCCTATCTGGAACCAGTCTGTTGTTCCATATCCAGTTCTAACTGTTGCTTCCTGACCTGCATACAGATTTCTCAAGAGGCAGGTCAGGTGGTCTGGTATTCCCATCTCTTTCAGAATTTTCCACAGTTTATTGTGATCCACACAGTCAAAGGCTTTGACTTAGTCAATAAAGCAGAAATAGAAGTTTTTCTGGAACTCTTTTGCTTTTTCAATGATCCAGCAGATGTTGGCAATTTGATCTCTGGTTCCTCTGCCTTTTCTAAAACCAGCTTGAACATCTGGAAGTTCATGGTTCACGTACTTCTGAAGCTTGGCTTGGAGAATTTTAAGCATTACTTTACTAGTCTGTGAGATGAGTGCAATTGTGCGGTACTTTGAGCATTCTTTGGCATTGGCTTTCTTTGGGATTGAAATTAAAACTGACCTTTTCCAGTCTGGTGGCCACTGTTGAGGTTTCCAAATTTACTGGCATACTGAGCTTCATCTTTTAGGATTTGAAATAACTCAACCGGAATTTCATTACCTCCACTAGCTTTGGTTGTAGTGATGCTTTCTAAGGCCCACTTGACTTCACATTCCAGGATGTCTGGCTGTAGGTGAGTGATCATACCATCGTGATTACCTCGGTCGTGAAGTTCTTCTTCTTTTTTTTTTTTTTTTTTGTACAATTCTTCTGTGTATTCTTGCCACCTGTTCTAAATATCTTCTGCTTCTGTTCAGTTCAGTTCAGTCGCTCAGTCGTGTCCGACTCTTTGAGACCCCATGAATTGCAGCACGCCAGGCCTCCCTGTTCATTATCATCTCTCGGAGTTCACTCAGACCCACATCCATGCTTCTGTTAGGTCCATACAATTTCTGTCCTTTATCGAGCCCATCTTTCCATGAAATGTTCCCTTGGTATCTCTAATTTTTTTGAAGAGCTCTCCAGTCTATATCCATTTTATTGTTTTCCTCTATTTCTTTGCACTGATCGCAGAAGAAGGCTTTCCTATCTCTCCTTAATATTCTTTGGAACTCTGCATTCAGATGTTTATATCTTTCCTTTACTCCTTTGTTTTTCACTTCTCTTGTTTTCACAGCTATTCATAAGGCCTCCTCAGATGGCCATTTTGCTTTTTTGCATTTCTTTTCCATGGGGATGATCTTGATCCCTGTCTCCTGTACAATGTCATGAACCTCCATCCATAGTTCATCAGGCACTCTATCTATCAGATCTAGTCCCTTAAATTTATTTCTCACTCCCACTGTATATTCATAAGGGATTTGACTTAGATCATACCTGATTGGTCTAGTGGTTTGCCCCATTTTTTTCAATTTAAGTCTGAATTTGGTAATAAGGAGTTCATGATCTGAGCTGCAGTCAATTCCTGGTCTTGTTTTTGCTGACTGTATAGAGCTTCTCCATTTTGGTGGCAAAGAATATAATCAATCTCATTTTGGTTTTGACCATCTGGTGATGTCCATGTGTAGAGTCTTCTCTTGTGTTATTGGAAGAGGGTGCTTGCTATGACCAGTGTGTTCTCTTGGCAAAACTCTATTAGCCTTTGCCCTGCTTCATTCCATACTCCAAGGCCAAATTTGCCTGTTAGTCCAGGTATTTCTTGACTTCCTACTTTTGCATTCCAGTCCCCTATAATGAAAAGGACATCTCTTTTGTGTGTTAGTTCTTAAAGGTCTTGTAGGTCTTCATAGAACCATTCAACTTCAGTTTCTTCAGCGTTACTGTTTGGGGCATAGGCTTGGAATACTGTGATATTGAATGGTTTGCCTTGGAAATGAACAGAGATCATTCTGTCATTTTTGAGACTGCATCCAAAAAGATGAGCTTGACAAAGGACAGAAATGGTATGGACCTCACAGAAGCAGAAGATATTAAGAAGAGGTGGCGAGAATACACAGAAGAACTGTACAAAAAAATCTTCATGACCTGGATAATCACAATGGTGTGATCACTCATCTAGAGCCAGACATCTTGGAATGTGAAGTCAAGTAGGCCTTAGAAAGCAACACTACGAACAAAGCTAGTGGAGGTGATGGCATTACAGTTGAGCTATTTCACATCCTGAAAGATGATGCTGTGAAAGTGCTGCACTCAATACGCCAGCAAATCAGAAAACTCAGCAGTGGCTACAGGACTGGAAAAGGTCCGTTTTCATTCCAGTTCCAAAGAGAGGCAATGCAAAGGAATGCTCAAACTACCGCACAATTGCACTCATCTCACATGCTAGTAAAGTAATGCTGAAAATTCTCCAAGCCAGGCTTCAGCAATACATGAACCATGAACTTCCAGATGTTCAAGCTGGCTTTAGAAAAGGCAGAGGAACCAGAGATCAAATTGCCAACATCCGCTGGATCATTGAAAAAGCAAGAGAGTTCCAGAAAAACATCTAGTTCTGCTTCATTGACTATGCCAAAGCCTTTGACTGTGTGGATCACAATAAACTGTAGAAAATTTTGAAAGAGATGGGAATACCAGACCACTTGACCTGCCTCTTGAGAAATCTGTATGCAGGTCAGGAAGCAACAGTTAGAACTGGGCACGGAACAACAGACTGGTTCCAAATAGGAAAAGGAGTGCGTCAAGGCTGTATATTGTCACCCTGCTTATTTAACTTATATGCAGAGTACATCATGAGAAACGCTGGACTGGAAGAAACACAAGCTGGAATCAAGATTGCTGGGAGAAATATCAATAACCTCAGATATGCAGATGACACCACCCTTATGGCAGAAAGTGAAGAGGAGCTAAAAGGCCTCTTGATGAAAGTGAAAGAGGAGAGTGAAAAAGTTGGCTTAAAGCTCAACATTCAGAAAACGAAGATCATGGCATCTGGTCCCATCACTTCATGGGAAATAGATGGGGAAACAGTGGAAACAGTGCCAGACTTTATTTTTTTGGGCTCCAAAATCACTGCTGATGGTGACTGCAGCCATGAAATTAGAAGACGCTTACTCCTTGGAAGAAAAGTTATGTCCAACCTAGATAGCATTTTCAAAAGCAGAGACATTACTTTGCCGACTAAGGTCCGTCTAGTCAAGGCTATGGTTTTTCCTGTGGTCATGTATGGATGTGAGAGTTGGACTGTGAAGAAGGCTGATCGCCGAAGAATTGATGCTTTTGAAGTGTGGTGTTGGAGAAGACTCTTGAGAGTCCCTTGGACTGCAGCACAATTGCACTCATCTCACATGCTAGTAAAGTAATGCTGAAAATTCTCCAAGCCAGGCTTCAGCAATACATGAACCATGAACTTCCAGATGTTCAAGCTGGCTTTAGAAAAGGCAGAGGAACCAGAGATCAAATTGCCAACATCCGCTGGATCATTGAAAAAGCAAGAGAGTTCCAGAAAAACATCTAGTTCTGCTTCATTGACTATGCCAAAGCCTTTGACTGTGTGGATCACAATAAACTGTAGAAAATTTTGAAAGAGATGGGAATACCAGACCACTTGACCTGCCTCTTGAGAAATCTGTATGCAGGTCAGGAAGCAACAGTTAGAACTGGGCACGGAACAACAGACTGGTTCCAAATAGGAAAAGGAGTGCGTCAAGGCTGTATATTGTCACCCTGCTTAATTAACTTATAGGCAGAGTACATCATGAGAAATGCTGGACTGGAAGAAGCACAAGCTGGAATCAAGATTGCTGGGAGAAATATCAATAATCTCAGATATGCAGATGACACCACCCTTTTGACAGAAAGTGAAGAGGAACTAAAAAGCCTCTTGATGCAAGTGAAAGAGGAGAGTGAAAAAGTTGGCTTAAAGCTCAACATTCAGAAAATGAAGATCATGGCATTTGGTCCCAACACTTCATGGGAAATAGATGGGGAAACAGTGAAAACAGTTGCTGACTTTATTTTTCTGGGCTCCAAAATCACTGCAGATGGTGACTGCAGCCATGAAATTAAAAGACGCTTACTCCTTGGAAGGAAAGTTATGACTAACCTTGGTAGTATATTAAAAAGCACAGACATTTTTACTATGCCAACAAAGGTCCATCTCTTCAAGGCTATGGTTTTTCCAGTGGTCTTATATGGATGTGAGAGTTGGAATGTGAAGAAAGCTGAGCACTGAAGAATTGATGCTTTTGAACTGTGGTGTTGGAGAAGACTCTTGAGAGTCCTTTGGACTGCAAGGATTTTCAAGCAGTCCATTCTAAAAGAGATTAGTCCTGGGTGTTCATTGGAAGGACTGATGCTGAAACTGAAACTCCAATACCTTGGTCCACCTCACGTGAAGAGTTGACTCATTGGAAAATACCCAGATGCTAGGAGGGATTGGGGGCAGGAGGAGAATGGAATGACAGAGGATGAGATGGCTGAAGGGCCTCATCGACTCGATGCACATGAGTTTGAATAGACTCTGGGAGATGGTGATGGACAGAGAGGCCTGGCGTGCTGTGATTCATTGGGTTGCAAAGAGTCAGACACAACTGAGCAACTGAACTGAATTGAACTGAATGATCAGCCACATTATGCATTTCTTAATGTGTGTCTTGGTAATCTGTATGTCTTCTTTGGAGAAATGTCTATTTGAGTATTCTTCCCATTTTTTAATAATATTATTTCATTAAAAAAATTGAATCATATCATTTGCTGATATTTTCTCCTATTCAATACATTTTCTTTCATTTTGATGATGGTTTCCTCCACTGTGCAAAAGCTTTTAATTATGTCTCGTTTATTTAGTTTTGCTTTTGTTTCTTTTGTACAAAGAAACAGATTTTAAAAAAATTGCTACAATTTATGTCAGAGTGTTCTGCCTAAGTGTTCTACTAGGAGTTTTATGGTTTCAAGTCATTTAGATCCTTTTTTTTTTTTTTTTTTTGTATATGATATGAAGAAATGTCCTAATTCTGCTCTTTTACATATTGGTGTCCCAGGATCACTTACTAAAAAGACTGTTTTTTTCTCCATTGTATATTTTTGGTTCGTTTGCTGTAAATCAACTGACTATAGGTGTGTGTTTATTTTCTGACTCTCTGTTCAGTTGATCTATGTGTCTGTTTTTGTGTCAGTGACTTGCTGTTTTCATCACTATAGATTTGCTGTATAGTCTGAAGCCAGGGAGTATGGTATCTTCAGGTTTTTTTCTCTTTTCTAAAAATTATTTTGTTAATTTGGTGTCTTTTATAGTTCCATATAAATTTTAGGACTGTTTGTTTCAGTTCTGTGAACAATGTCATGAGTATTTTGATAGGGATTGCATAAAATGCCTTTGGGAAGTATGACCATTTTAACAGTATTAATTTTTACAATCCAAAAATATTGGATATCTTTTCCTGTCTTTGTATTGTTTCAAAATGTCTTCATCAATGTTTTATAGTTTTTGGAGTATGAATAAATCTTTCACCTCCTTAAATTTATTTCTAGCTATTTTATCATTTTGATGCAATTTTAAATAAAATGTCTTTCACGTTCTCTTTCTGATAGTTCATTGTTAATGTATAGAAAAATAACAGCAGATTTCTAAATATTAACCTTGTATCCTGCAATTTTACAGAATTCATTTATAACACATGACATTTATTAAGTTTGCCATATTATATGAGTGTCCCCAAAACAATTATAATATCAAAGATCATAATAAAAATTTTGAAATATTGCAAGAATAACCAAAATGTGACACAAAGACTGTATAAATTATTGGAAAAAATGGCACCAACAGCCCTTGCTCAACACAGAGTTGCCACAAAGCTTCAACTTCTAAAACATGCAATATCTATGAAACAAAACAAAACAAAATATGCTTGTTTATATATGGAATGTTGTTAAATTTCCACATTATATTGTTTAGGTGTTTTTAAACTTTATTACTTTTCCCTCATCTATTATTTACTAATACAGGGTGTTAATTTTTTTCTTTTATGATGATAATTTAGCAACTATTCCATGTAATTCTGTCAAGTTATGAAGAATATTCAATGCATATAAATGTATAATTATTATATTTCCTTAGGAAATTGAAACTTTATCAACATTAACTGGGCTTTATCTCTAGCAATAAATTTGACTTAAACTTTAATTTGTCTGATGTTACTACTGCCACATCAATTTTTGTTATTTGTTTACCCAGGAGCAAGGAAAGATTAGAGGTGATATTAGCTTTACACCTATCTTGCTATCTTTTCCCTTTTGCCTTTTCTGTGTCAGGTTTTAGGCACAGCTCTTAAAAATAGAAGATCACTATATTTAAGTATGTTTTACTACAGTCTGACACTTTTGCTCATTTAATTATGAGTATATCCCATTTATATCTATTTGGATATTATTCTCATCATTTTTCTGGACTTATTTTAGATTACTCTTCTTCTAATTCTATTCTTTCCCCTTCACTCTTTGGTGGTTAAATTCTTTACTCTTATATTTTTAGTAGTTGTATAGCTTTTAATCTTCCTCCTTAATAAAGTATGAAATATAAGAATACATTTATCTCCCTCCTGAATAATAAATGGCCTGAGAATGTTTTAAATCTAACCACATCTCACATCTTTATGCTAGTTTGGCCAAATTCCTTCTGTTTAGGATTATGTTTTATTATTATTATTTTTTTTTTTTAACATTGAACATGTCTCTTTTTTTTTTTAATTTTATTTTTACTTTATTTACTTTACAATACCGTATTGGTTTTGCCATACATTGACATGAATCCACCATGGGTGTATAATCCTCTATGATCCACCTCCCAGAATACTGGAAATAAAAGCAAAAATAAACAAATGGGATCTAATTAAAATTAAAAGCTTCTGCACAACAAAGGAAACTATAAGCAAGGTGAAAAGACAGCCTTCTGAATGGGAGAAAACAATAGCAAATGAAGCAACTGACAAACAACTAATCTCAAAAATATACAAGCAACTTATGTAGCTCAATTCCAGAAAAATAAACTACCCAATCAAAAAATGGGCCAAAGACCTAAACAGACATTCCTCCAAAGAAGACATACGGATGGCTAACAAACACATGCAAAGATGCTCAACATCACTCATTATCAGAGAAATGCAAATCAAGACCACAATGAGGTACCATTTCACACCAGTCAGAATGGCTGCGATCCAAAAGTCTACAAGCAATAAATGCTGGAGAGGGTGTGGAGAAAAGGGAACCCTCTCTAGATGTGTATAAGAGACAGAACTAGTACAGCCACTATGGAGAACAGTGTGGAGATTCCTTAAAAAACTGCAAATAGTATTATGTTTTAATTGTCAGAGTCATATCAGATAAATTTGTTCGAATGGTCCATTGGTAACAAACTGTTCTTATTTCATTATTTCACCCCATTCTTGAAATGCATTTCATACTTGCTAAGCTGTCTATTCTTTTCTTCAGATATATATATATTTCCTCAGATATATTTAGAATATTTTTCTAAAGCCTAAAGTTTCCATTCTTGCTACCAGGAAGCCTATGGTCCTTTTGAAGGGGTCTGTCTCTTTTCTGTAAATGCTTTTTAAGCTTTTTATGTCTTTGGTGTAATGTTGCTTCAACTGTGACATGGTGTGTATGTGTGTGTATGAATTTATTCCATTTAAGATTGTTTGGGCTTCCTGATCTGGGATTAGCATTTTTCAACAACTCTTGAGGTTGCTAAATTTGTCTTTTCAAATATAGCCTCATCACCTTCCTCTCCTTTCCTTTCAGGACTCAAGATAAATATATATGGATATACGTATATATTAGACAGTATTCCTAGTTCTGACAGACACCTCTCTTATACTTTACATTTATTTTTCTTTGTGCTGCATTGTGGTTATTTGGTTTGATACTTCACTAATTTCTGAGCTACATTTAATCTACATTTAATTTCTTACCTAACTTGTTCATTGTTTTTAGCCTTGATTACATTTTTAAATATATAAAGTTTCATTTGATTATTTTCTAAGTCTGTTGATCTTTTAAAAATCTCTCCATTCTTACACATGGTTTCCAGTTTCTCTTTTACTTACAAAAAAATATTGTATATAAGTATTTGATATTCTTTGGTCATTTCAACATCTAAATTTTCTGGGCATTAGTCTGTTGTCTTTTTCTCTTCTTGTGTGTCTTCACATGAAAGCTTGTATATCTGTATTTCTGATTAATGTTAATTCAGTGCTTGCTTTAATCTCAATATCTTGGAATTTTGAAAGTTCTTGAAGGCCTCAGGAGAAATAAGCGCTGACTTATTTTCCTACAAACAGTGCTAATTCTAATCAAGCAAATTCATTCCCAGTTCGTGTTTACACTCAGGATAGGGTATTTGGGAAAGATAAGTAATTGTTGAGTAGTCTTTCCCATCATGAAAGGAAGGAAAAAACAAAAGACTAGATAAATAGAAATAAAAGTAAGATGGGCTGTTTAGTTATATGAGAGATAATTTTCGGATAATGTAAAGAGAGAACAAGAAACAAACTGCAAAAACAGTAGAAAAGTCAGTGGTCGCTGGGAGTACCAACACTGACTAAGTATTGACTTACATAAGGAAAGGCAGGTAAGTGACTTATGCTCAGCATCTAATGTAGACCCAGGCACTGTGTATTCACCTCCCCATTTTAGAGCATTTAATCTTCTCAGTGATAGTGTCAGGGAGGTACTACCTTCAAGGAAGCCCTTTGCTTGATTTTTTATGTCTAAAACTGCCCTACGCAAAGCAATAGCAACTAGTCACATGATATTTACAATAAATGTATTGTTTCTTATTTGTATTAGGCATGTTTCATATGCTTGATAGCTACATGTGGCTAGCAGCTATTTTGAGGAGAGTATAACAGAACATTTCCATCACCACAGAAATTCTGTTTGACAGCATTCATCTTAAAAGAGATTTTTTTTGTGTGTGAATAATTTCTAATGATTCTGACAAAGCATTGTCCTTAGGCACTGCTTTATTTCTAAGCTATACTGTTGAAAGAATGTACACTTCTCTATGAATGCTTACAAAAATGTTGTGTAACCTTTTAAAAATGAATATAATATGAGAATTTCAGAGGCCAAAGTAATTTAAATAGATTTAATTATTTGCTAAATCAGGCAAGTATGAACCAGCATATAAAAAGGTATATAAGCCTAAGCAACTGAGGCCTAATAATAAAATAACAAATGTCCATGCCTACTAATATTTGATGATTCTTACTCTGGATTCTGAGAAAAAGTTTCTTTAAAACATGCATTTTAACAGAGCTTAAAATGAGACTTTAATGATTATTTGATGATTAATGATGAAAAATTAAACCAAACACTGTTGCTGTTGCTGCTAAGTCGCTTCAGTCATGTCTGACTCTGTGTGACCCCAAAGATAACAGCCCACTAGGGTTCCCCGTCCCTGGGATTCTCCAGGCAAGAACACTGGAGTGGGTTGCCATTTCCTTCTCCAATGCATGAAAGTGGAAAGTGAAAGCAAAGTCTCTCAGTTGTGTTGGACTCTTCACGACCCCATGGACTGCAGCCTACCAGGCTCCTCTGACCATGGGATTTTCCAGGCAAGAGTACTGGAGTGGGTTGCCATTGCCTTCTCCAACCAAACGTTAGAGCAGTCTTAAAATGTGTATAAGAGACAGGCCATTTCCTTCTCCAATGCATGAAAGTGGAAAGTGAAAGCAAAGTCTCTCAGTTGTGTTGGACTCTTCACGACCCCATGGACTGCAGCCTACCAGGCTCCTCTGACCATGGGATTTTCCAGGCAAGAGTACTGGAGTGGGTTGCCATTGCCTTCTCCAACCAAACGTTAGAGCAGTCTTAATTTTAATTTCATTATTTTAAATTATAAACCAGTATTTTTGTAACCTTATTGGCACATATGCTGTCTTTTTCATCAGCATCATTTTCCTCTATTACCTTATTTTATTAAAATGTCCAAAACATAACTCCTAAGTGTCTTTCCTCCTTATCATAATACATTAAATACAAATTAATGAGCATTGAATCATATAAAACATTTCTCTTCCTCCTCCTCTCAAAAATCTTAAACACGGAGAATTCTGGTAGTAATAAAAAGATATACAGTTATAATGCTAGTGTGTATTCTATGATAAAATATATTTGACTTATTTTTCACTGCATTTAAGCAAGATGCAACCAAGAAGATGTGGCATGAATACACAGAAAAACTATACAAGCAAGGTCTTAATGACCTGCGTAACCATGATGGTTATTTGTTGAATAACATATTCATTGGAAAGATCCTGATGTTGGGAAAGATTGATGGCAAGAGGATAAGAGGGTGACAGAGGATGAGATGGTTGGATGGCATCACTGACTCAATGGACATTGAGTTTAGACAAACTCTGGGGCATACTGAATTATAGGAAATGCTACACTGCTGTAGCCCATAGGGTCACAAAGAGTCAGACACAAAGACTGAACAATAACAAAAAAAAATTTAACTGATTTTTAAAATATAAATTTATTTATTTTAATTGGAGCTTAATTACTTTACAATATTGTATTGGTTTTGCCACACATCAACATGAATCCACCACAGGTATACATGTGTTCCCCATCCTGAACCCCCCTCCCTCCTCCCTCCCTGTACCATCCCTCTGGGTTGTCCCAGTGCACCAGCCCCAAGCATCCAGTATCATTCATCAAACCTGGACTGGCGATTCGTTTCATATATGATATTAAGATAAAATCTTCTGAGAAGCTTTCCAGGAAGACAGCAGAGGAGTAAGATGGGGAGATCACCAGCCACCACACAAATACATAAAAAAATCATCAAGATATGGAGCAACTGCTACAAAGCAAACTCTAGGCGACAGTAGAAGACCCTAATCCTCCAGAGGAGCAGGCTAAGCTCCCTGAAATGAGGTAGAAAAGAGGATGGAGACATAAACCAGGAAAAGTTGGAGAACTTCTGGACAGAAGCTTGTGCCCCAAGGGAGGAAGGACGTTCCTGGGCACAGGGAAGCTCCCTTTCAGGGAGGCCCAAAGTAGAGCTACAGAGTCTCAGAAAACTGGGCAAAACAGGGACTTAGAGGGCAGAAAACAGAGAAAGTTGCACTTTTCAGCATGTTAACAGCTCATGGACTGTGGCCCCTACCATACGTGGGCTCGGGGAACCGAGAATGGGGAGGCATACAAACCTCTCCAGTGCACGCAGCCCTAATGGCACTGAGGGTGAGCTCATGTAGCCCTGTGATGCAGCATACAAACCTCACCAGTGCACACAACCCTTATGGTACAGAGGGTGGGCCCAGGTATTCAAGAGTAGCCTGGCATACAAACCCTGCCAGTTCACACAAGACTTATGGGCAAAGGGTGGGCCTGGGTGCTGAGAGAGGGAGGCATACAAACATCGGCAGTGCACACAAACCTCATGGCACAAAGGGTGGGTCTGGGGAGCCATAAGAAGAACACACAAGCCCTGCAACAAAGAGTGCCGGCTGGTGAGACGAAACAAGGGCAGTACAAGTCCCATGATGCAGAGGGTGGGCCCAGGGAGCTGAGACAAGTGGACAGAAGCCCCACAGCACAGAGGGAGGGCTCAGGGAGCTGAGACAAGCTCCCAAGCCCCACAAGCCCCATGATATACAGGGCGGGCCTGGTGAGCCAAGATAAGTGCACACAAGCTCCATGACACTAAGGGTGAGCTCAGGGGACTGAGGAAAGCCTACACAAGTCTCTACAATGCAGAAGGAACAGTCGAGGAGACAAGAAAAGATCCACACAAACCCGTACCTAGCAAATTTCAGCCAGCAGTGTAGGGTGAACAGAAGCACCAGCAAAGACCCCAGGGACGAGTAGGGGGCTGATGGCAGTGAAGATACTCTGAGAGGGCCACTTTGAAGCAGCTGCAGAAATAGACATGTCTAACACTACCCAAGCCAGAAGGACTGCCCAAAGACATACTGAACCCATAGATACCCCAAAACTGACTACTGACACTGCACTGCCATTTGGAGAGATGACATTCAGCTTCATTAACCAGAACACAAACACAAGCTCCCCCAAACAGGAAAACACAAGACACTAACCCAACCCCATCCACGGAGGCAGGATCCATAACCAAGAAGAATTACAGAACCTTTAGAACCTTTTTTTTTTCCTTTCTCTTTTTTTTTTTTTTTTTTTTTTCTTTTTTATATATCACAATGTTTATACCCCCTACATATTTCTACCTTCATATTAGCCTTTTGTGATGCTGTGGAGTTTTCCCTGTTACAAAAATCAATTTAAGATTTCTTTCTTATTTTTTCTCCTTATCACCTATTTTATGAGTTTTTATTTTATTTTGTTTTTATATATTCATCTACTTTTCATATAGTTTTTTACTGGCTGTAGCTATTCCTACATATATATATATATAATATCTATATTATATATATATGAAGAGGTACAAGTTGGAATCAAGATTGCCAGGAGAAATATCAATAACCTCAGATATGCAGAGGATACCACCCTTATGGCAGAAAGTGAAGAACTAAAGAGCCTCTTGATGAAAGTGAAAGAGGAGAGTAAAAAATTGGCTTAAAACTCAACATTCAGAAAACTAAGATCATGGCATCTGGTTCCATGACTTCATGGGAAGCAAATGGGGAAACAGTGGAAGCATTGGATATGACAGAGTGACTGAACTGAACTGATATGTCTCTATCTATCTATCTATATCTTTTTCACATACATCTATTTATATTTGTTTTTCTAATTTTTTCTCTCTCTTTATCTTTTTACCCTCTTTTCCACCCCTTCATTTTCTCTTTTCCCTCCCTTCTCCTCTTTTTCTTCTTTTTTTCCTTCGTCCTCTATTTTTTCCAGCAAGTTAAACTGCTGAACTCTCTTTGCTATATTGTCTAGTTGGTACTTTGTTCATGCTCAGTTTTCCAAATGGAGCATTAGCTAGCTCTGTTTTTAACTGCTCAGTATCACTTTTAGTTTCCCTTGTTCACCAAATCAGTCTCCCGTACTCTTTTCTTTAGAATACTTTGGTTATAACTGTATGTGTGGAAGTGTGTGTATATGTCCCTTTATTTCTGTAATTACCTGAGTGATCTTCTTGATCTCCTCCCACTAGAACAGAGGCACAAGTCACCACTAACAAAAAATCAACACAAAGCATTCAAACAACCTTTCCCTCCAAGGGTAAATGAAGAAGGAATACAACCTTAAAACATAGGAAAATGAGGCCTCAAGTGGTGCAAGTTAGAAAAATAATTATGAAAAGACAAAGAAATATAACACAGATGAAAAAATAAGGTAGAAACTCACAAGGCCAAATAAACGAAGAGAAAATAAGCAATCTATTTGAAAGAGAATTCCATAATAATAATATTCCAAAGATGTTCTGAAAACTTGAAAATAGAATGGAGAAAATGCAAGAAACACTTAACACAGCTAATACAATCAACAAGGACATGGAAAAAATAAAGAATAAGCAAACAGAGATAAATAACACAATTATTGAAATTAAAAATATTCTAGAAGGAACCAATAGCAAAATAACTGAGGCAGAGGAAAAGATAAGTGAGCTGGAAGATAGATTTGTGGAAATAACTGCTGAAGAGCAGAAAGGAAAAAGAATGAAAAGAATTGAAGATAGCTTCAGAGACCTTTGGGACAATATTAAATGCACCAACATTCAAGTAATAGGGATCCCGGAGGAAGAAGAAGAAAAAGGAAAAAAAAAAAAAAGAAAGAAAGAAAGAAAAAAACGTGTTGAGAAAATTTTTGAAGATATTACAGTTGAAAACATCCCCATCATGGGAAAGGAAATAGTCAATAAAGTCCAAGAAGGGCAAAGAGTCCCATACAGGATAAATCCAAAGAGAAACACATTGAGACACATATTAATAAAGCTAACAGAGATTAAGCACAAAGAAAGAATATTAAAAGCAGCAAAGAAAAAGCAACAAGTAACATACAAGAGACAATGCATACAATTAACAGTGGATCTTTCCACAGAAATTCTGCTGGTCAGAAGGGAATGGCAGGATTAAATAGTTAAATAAAGAAAGAGAAAAATCTACAACCAAGATTACTATACCAGGCAAAGATCTCATTAAAAATTGATGGAGACATCAGAAGTTTTACAGACAAGCAAAAGTTAAGAGAATTTAGCACCAACAAGTCAGTCTTGCAACAAATACTAAATGAACTTATATAGCCAGTTAACACAAGAGAAAGGAAAGACCTAAAAAAACAAAAAACAATCGAGAAAATGCCAATAGGAACATATGTATCAATAATTACCTTAAATGTAAATGGAATAAATGCAGCAACCAAGAGATACAGACTGACTGAATGGATATAAAAACAAGACCCATATATATGCTGCCTACAAGAGACCCACTTCAGACCTAGAGACACATACAGACTGAAAGTAAAAGGATGGACAATGATATTCCATGTGAATGGAAACCAAAAGAAAGCTGGAGTTGCAATTCTTGTTTCAGAAAAATTAAACATTAAAAAAATTTTTTTTTAATGTAAGGGACAAAGAAGGCCATTGCATAGTGAGCAAGGGATCAATCCAAAAAGAAAACATAGTGAAAAGAAAAGAAACTGAAATTATTCAGTCATGTTCTACTCTTTGCAACCCCATGGACTGTAGCCCACCAGGCTCCTCTGTCCATGTGATTTTCCAAACTAGAATACTGGAGTGGATTGCCATTTCCTTCTCCAGGAGATCTCCCTGACCCAGGGATTGAACCCGGGTCTCCCACATTGCAGACAGATGCTTTACCATCTGAGCCACCAAGGAAGTCCAACATTGGTAAATATTTATGCACTCAACATAGGAGCACCTCAATATATAAGGCAAATGCTAACAGGAATAAGAGGGGAAATTGACAGTAACACAATAATAGTAGGGAATTTTAACACCCCACTTACACCAATGGACAGATCATCAAAACAGAGAATCAATAAGGAAACACAAACCTTAAATAAAACATATGATCCTAATTGACATCTTCAGGGCTTTTTCATCCAAATGCAGAAAAATACTCTTTCTTTTCAAGTACACATGAAACATTCTCCAGGATAGACCACATTCTGAGCCACAAACCAAGCCTCAGTAAATTTAAGAAAATTGAAATTGTATGAAGTATCTTCTCTGACCACAACACTATGAGATTAGATAACAACTACAAGAAAAACAAACAAACAAACAAACAAACAAAAAACTGCAAAAAACACAAACTGATGGATATTGAACAATACATTACTAAATAATGAGGTTACTGAAGAAATAGAAGGGAAATCAAAAGATTTCTAGAAACAAATGACTGAAAACATGATGACCCGAAACCTATGGGATTCAGCAAAAGCAGTTTTAAGAGGGAAGTTTAGAGCAATACAGTCCTACCTCAAGGAACAAGAAAAGCATTGGATACAGAACATAATTCTACATCTTAAGTAGCTGGAAAAATAAAAACAAAACACCCCCAAAGTCACCAGAAGGAAAGAAGTCATAAAAAATAGGAACAGAAATAATTGAAAAAGAAATGAAGGGAACAATAGCAAAGATTAATAAAACTAAAAGTTGGTTCTTTGAGATAATAAACAAAATTGACAAACCACTAGCCAAACTCATCAAGAAAAAAAGGGAGAAAAGTCAAATCAGTAAAATTAGAAATGAAAAAGGAGTGGTTGCAACAGACAACACAGAAATGCAAAGGATCATAAGAGAATATTATGAGCAACTACATGCTAGTAAAATGGACAACCTAGAGGAGATGGACAGAGTCTTAGAAACGTTCAACCCCCCAAGACTGAACCAGTAAAAATAGAAATTATGAACAAGCCAATTACAAATACTGAAATAAAAACTGTGATAAAAAATCTCCTAAAAGACAAAAGCCCAGGGCCAGATGGCTTCACAGGGTAATTCCATCAAGCAGTTAGAGAACAGCTAATGCCTGCAGAGGAAGCAACATTTCCAGGCTCATTCTATGAGGTCACAATCATCCTAATACCAAAACCAGACAAAGACAACAACAAAAAGAAAATCACAGGCCAATATCACTGATGAACATAGATGCAGAAATCCCCAACAAAATTTTAGCCGATGAAATTCAATAATACATTAAAAAGCTCATACACCATGATCAAGTCAGGTTTATTGCAGGGATGCAAAGATTCTTTAATATGGGCTAATCAATCAATGTGATACATCATATTAAACAGCTGAAAGATAAAAACCATATGATTATCTCAATAAATGCAGAAAAAGCCTTTGACAAAATTCAGAACCCATTTGTGATAAAAATGCTTCAAAAAATGGGCATAGAAGGAACCTATCTCAACATAGTAAAGGCCATATATGATAAGCCCACAGCAAACATTATTCTTAATGGTGAAAGACTAAAAGCATTCCCTTTTAGATCAGGAATAAGACGAGGGTGTCCACTTTCACCACTTTTATTCAACTTAGTTTTAGAAGTTCTAGCTATGGCAATTAGAGAAGAAAAGGAAATAAATGGAATCCAAATCAGAAAAGAAGAAGTATAGCTCTCACTCTTTGCAGATGACAAGATACTATACATAGAAAACCCAAGAGAAACTATCAGAAAATAAAATTCAGTAAAGTCACAGGATACAGGTCAATACACAAATATCATTTGCATTCCTATATACTAACAATGAAAAATCAGAAAGAGAAATTAAGGAGTCAACTCCATCACCATTGCAGCAAAAAGAATAAAATATCTAGGAATAAACCTACCTAAGGAGACCCAGGTTCAATCCCTGGGTTGGGAAGATCCCTGGAGAAGGAAATGACAACCCACTCCAGTATTCTTGCCTGGAGAATCCCATGGACAGAGGAGCCTGGTGGGCTACAGTCCACAGGGTCGCAAAGAGTTGGACACGACTGAGTGACTTCACTTCACAAGGAGACAGAAGACATGTATACAGAAAATTATAAGACATTGGTGAAAGAAATCAAAACCATATAAACAGATGGAGAGATATTCCATGTCCCTGTGTAGGAAGAATCAATATTGTGAAAATGTCTGTACTACTAAATGCAATCTATAGATTCAATGTGATCTCTATCAAGCTAGAAATGACAATTTTTCACAGAACTAGAACAAAAAAATTCATATGGAAACACAAAAGACCCTGAATAGCCAAGGCAGTCTTGAGAAAGAAGAATGGAACTGGAGGAATTAACTTTCCTGACTTCAGACTATACTACAAAGCTACAGACATCAAGACAGTATGGTACTGGCACAAAAACAGAAAGATAGACCAATGGAACAAGATAGAAAATCCAGAGATGAAACCATGTGCCTATGGGTAACTTTTTTTTGACAAAGAAAACAAGAATATACAATGGGGCAAAGAGAGCGTCTTCAATAAGTGGTGCTGGGAAAACTGGACAGCTGTGAGCAAAAGAATGGAATTAGAACACTTACTAATGCCATACACAAAGATGAACTCAAAATGGATTAAAGACCTAAATTTAAAAACAGAAACTATAAAACTCTTAGAAAAAAACATAGGCAGAACACCTGATGACATAAATCAAAACAAGATCTTCTATGACCCACCTCCTAGAGTAATGGAAATAAAAGCAAAAATAAACAAGTGGGGCCTAGTTAAACTTAAAAGCTTTTGCACAGCAAAGGAAACTATAAACAAGGTGAAACAACAACCCTCCGAATAGGAGAAAATTATAGCAAATGAAACAACTGTTAAAGGATTAGTTTCCAAAATATGCAAGCAGCTCATACAATTCAATACCAGAAAAACAAACAGCCAAATCAAAAAGTGGGAAAAATACCTGAAATGAAATGGCATGTTCAAAGACATCCAGGTGGCTAACAGGCACGTGAAAAGATGCTCAACATCACTTTTTATTAGAGAAATGCAAATCGAAACTATAATGAGATATCACCTCACACCAGTCAGATTGGCCATCATCAAAAAGTCTACAAACAATAAATGTTAGAGAAGATGCAGAGTAAAAGGAACACTCTTGCATTGCTGGTGGGAATATAAATTGATACAGCCACAATGGAAGACACTATTAGATTCCTTAGAAAGCTAGGAATAAAACCACCATATGCTTGAGCACTCCCACTCCTAGGCATACACCAAGAGGAAACAAAAATTGAAAAAGACACATGTACCCCAATGTTTGTTGCAGCACTGTTTACGATAGCTAGAACATGGAAACAACCTAGATGTCCATTGAGAGATGAATGGATAAAGAAGCTGTGGTCCATATATACAATGGAATATTGCTCAGCCATAAAAAGGACTGCATTTTTGAGTCAGTTCTATTGAGGTGGATGAACATAGAGCTTATTATGCACAATGAAGAAAGTCAGAAAGAGAAACATAAATATTGCATATTGACACATATATGTGGAATCTAAAAAGATAGTACTGATGAAGTTATTTTCAGGACAGCAATGGAGAAACAGACATAGAGGACAGACCTATGGACATGGGGTGGGGGTGGGGAGGAGGGAGAAGGTGAGATGCATGGAGAGAGTAACATGGAAATTGACATTACCATAAGTGAAATGGATGATTGGTGGGAATTTGCTCTATGACTCAGGGAATTCAGACAGGGGCTCTGTGTCAATCTGGAAGAGAGGGATGAGAAGGGAGATGGGAGGGAGTTTGGAGGGAGAGGACATGGGTGTACCTGTGGCTGATTCTTGTTGATGTATGACAGAAAACCACAAAATTCTCTAAAGCAATTATCCTTCAATTAAAAAAAAGTTTTAAAAAGATACAACTTTCTGACTCTGCAGAATCATAGGAAAGAAGTTGAAAGAATTTGAAAACTTTAAAAATTATAAGACCAATGTAGATGATCCACCAGGGAGATTATATTTGGTAAGATGTTTTCAACATCTCCAAACTCCAGGGAGCAAGAAGATCTTTCACATCAGCCAACAAACAAATAATAATTGAGAAGTTCAAGACGTCTCTGAAATTGGTGATCTTCCTCTTAAGTTCTGGAGAGGAGCTTTGTGCCATGAGCTGAAATACTTACAAGTAGAATGCCAACTCAGCTATTACTTGCACTCATAGAACATGGTCACTAATTCTTTATGTTTCCTTTGTAAATTTTTAAAGAATCTGTAATACCATCACTATGTCACTTGTGAATTAGAGAACAGAGATTCTACTTTGCTGTTGTTGTTGTTTTTAAGGAATCAAAAAAGGAAAAAGCTATAGATACATTCTGGATAATACGTTACTCAGAATTTATAAAGGATAAATTCTAATTTTTTGTTTTGTTTTGTTTTTAGTCACAGATAATCCTTGAATTTTTTTATCTTGGTAGAATTTCAAATGGATTACTATGAACCATTCAAAAGTCAGCATAAAGACAGGCAGTATATGTTAGGCATCAGTTTCTCAAAAAAGAAAGGTCTATGGACATTTACCCACCTACCAGTTTTCTGAAAAAAATCTAAGTAAACTCTGATTTTTGTTCTATTTACAGATGCCATGTTTAAATATTTTGAGTTGTGCCAATGAAATAACTTGAATTACCTACCTACAATATATAGTTTTTACTTAAAATGAAGTGTGAAATTTGTACCTACCAAGGCTATGGTTTTTCCAGTGGTCATGTATGGATGTGAGAGTTGGACTGTGAAGAAAGTTGAGCGCTGAAGAATTGATGCTTTTGAACTGTGGTGTTGGAGAAGACTCTTGAGAGTCCCTGGACTGCAAAGAGATCCAACCAGTCCATCCTAAAGGAGATCAGTCCTGGGTGTTGATTGGAAAGACTGATGCTAAAGCTGAAACTCCAATACTTTGGCCACCTCATGCGAAGAGTTGACTCATTGGAAAAGACCCTGATGTTGGGAGGGATTGGGGGCAGGGGGAGAAGGGGACAACAGAGGATGAGATGGCTGGATGGCATCACCGACTTGATGCACATGGGTTTGGGTGGAGTCCGGGAGTTGGTTTTGGACAGGGAGGCCTGGTGTGCTGTGATTCATGGGGTCACAAAGAGTTGGACATGACTGATCGACTGAACTGAACTGACCTGAGGCATGCAGTCAAATCAAAATACACATCTTCAGCAACTCATGCTTGTTCTTCCCTCTGTCCAGTCAATTCTTCTTCCTAAGATGTGACTGTTAGCTGTACTTTTATCACATTCCATTGATTTTGCCTATTCTCTAACTTCATACAAATATAGAACAACAATGATACACTTTTTGTGTCTGGCTTCTTTAATTCAATACAAAGTCTTGAAAGTCATCCATGGTGTTGCATTTGTATGTGCTTCACACCTTGTTTTCATTATTATATTCAGGTCATCAGTTGCAGAGGGTTTTCCAGGAGTATTTTTTTTTATATAAATTTATTTATTTTAATTGGAGGTTAAATATTTTACAATATTGTATTGGTTTTGCCATACATCAACATGAATCCACCACGGGTGTACATGTGTTCCCCATCCTGAACCCCCCTCCCTCCTCTCTCCCTGTACCATCCCTCTGGGTCGTCTCAGTGTACCAGCCCCAAGCATCCAGTATCATGCATAGAACCTGGACTGGCAATTTGTTTCATATATAATATTATACAGATTTCAATGCCATTCTCCCAAATCATCCCATCCTTGCCCTCTCCCACAGAGTCCAAAAGACTGTTCTATACATCTGTGTCTCTTTTGCTGTCTCACATACAGGGTTATCGTTACCATCTTTCTAAATTCCATATATATGCATTAGTATATTCTATTGGTGTTTTTCTTTCTGGCTTACTTCACTCTGTATAATCGGCTCCAGTTTCATCCACCTCATTAGAACTGATTCAAATGTATTCTTTTTAATGGCTGAGTAATACTCCATTGTGTATATGTACCACAGCTTTCTTATCCATTCATCTGCTGATGGACATCTAGGTTGCTTCCATGTCCTGGCTATTATAAACAGTGCTGCGATGAACATTGGGGTACACGTGTCTCTTTCAATTCTGGTTTCCTCGGTGTGTATGCCCAGCAGTGGGATTGCTGGGTCATAAGGCAGTTCTATTTGCAGTTTTTTAAGGAATCTCCACACTGTTCTCCATAGTGGCTGTACTAGTTTGCATTCCCACCAACAGTGTAAGAGGGTTCCCTTTTCTCCACACCCTCTCCAGCATTTATTGCTTGTAGACTTTTGGATCGCAGCCATTCTGACTGGTGTGAAATGGTACCTCATTGTGGTCTTGATTTGCATTTCTCTGATAATGAGTGATGTTGAGCATCTTTTCATGTGTTTGTTAGCCATCCGTATGTCTTCTTTGGAGAAATGTCTGTTTAGTTCTTTGGCCCATTTTTTGATTGGGTCGTTTATTTTTCTGGAATTGAGCTGCATGAGTTGCTTGTATATTTTTGAGATTAGTTGTTTGTCAGTTGCTTCATTTGCTATTGTTTTCTCCCATTCAGAAGGCTGTCTTTTTACCTTGCTTATAGTTTCCTTTGTTGTGCAGAAGCTTTTAATTTTAATTAGATCCCATTTGTTTATTTTTGCTTTTATTTCCAATATTCTGGGAGGTGGGTCATAGAGGTTCCTGCTTTTAAAGAGAATTTCTTCATAATGGAGGGAAGGTGTTTGAAATTGAAAAGCAAAATAACTTTGAACATACATTAGATACATTCCATTCTTAAGAGGAAACCATTGATCAAAATTTCCCTTGATTTGCTCAAGTCCTGTACTCTAACTTTGCACATACTACTAATAGGATCTTATTTTATTTGTAAAAGAGATAAAATTTTAAATTGTAGTCCTTTCCTCTAGTGAGAATAATATGATGAATCAGTTACAGAAATCTAGGTGCTTTGTTCCAATAATAGGGAATGCAGTGTTAATAATTGAAAAGTAAGCATGAGCACATGAGGTTCAAGAGATAAGACATTAGACTCCCAACTTACTTTATGTTGATAGCATTGGAGCACAGGGCTCCATTCAGAATTACGGGCTTAGGGAATTCCCAGCCAGCATGTCAGTTGTGTGGAAGACCAGAGTGATGGTGTTGAAAGGGTCACAGCACCAACGCAGAAACACGGTTCACCCTGGAAGACCCTCTTTCTTTGTCAAAGTATTTTACCCTAATTTTCTGATGACACAAGATTCTTAGTCTTTCACTAACCCTTTAAAATACTGTGATTCTTCAGAGATACTCCCAATTCTAGATTCATTTTATTCACTTTCTTGGGTACAATCTGAAAACATGGAAGCATCTGTCCCTGGGGAGATGCTTGACTTCTCTGCTCATCCACACACTGGGATTACCAGGGACTTCTGCCCCTTACTAGTGGCAGATCAGTAGCAGGAAAGGTTGAATTCAGTTTAGGAGCTGCATGTATAACCCAACTGTAGGGCACATAGGCACACTGTTTTCTCCAGTCTACTTTATAGGTAATGGATTTATGTGTTGATTGCCATCTGTCTGACACCCTTTTTTCTCAGTTGGTTTCACACACTGGGAGGGATGACAGCATGACTAGCAATCCCCATAAAGGATAGCTCAGTCCTACCTCTGAGTTCCATCCTTTTAGTCCATCTAGCACTTTCTCATTTCCAGTTAATTGCAGCACCCATTTTAGGAATAACTACTGTCATTCGCCTTAGTCATGGGCTCCAGTGAGGACAGCTAACCCTAGTACCCTGGTTCTCTGGCCACTGGGGTAGACATGTAACCCATGATGTGATAACTGATGTAGTGTTTCAAGAAAACTTTAGCAGGAAGGGACTTATTCTTTGGTGGCAAAGCCCTGAGGATATAAATAGATGATCACCCTTTTCCACTACAAAGGAAAAGTGAAAATAAAAAGCAGAGAAAAGAGATGGAAGAAAGCATCCTGCTTGATTCCAGCTGCTCTTATTCTCAAGTACAAGTTTTCATCCCCATTTTATAGACTATNTGGTGGCAAAGCCCTGAGGATATAAATAGATGATCACCCTTTTCCACTACAAAGGAAAAGTGAAAATAAAAAGCAGAGAAAAGAGATGGAAGAAAGCATCCTGCTTGATTCCAGCTGCTCTTATTCTCAAGTACAAGTTTTCATCCCCATTTTATAGACTATACCTACCCACTTTAGCCCCAGACAGTTAAAAAAAAAAAAAATTCACGGTAATAAAACCTTGCTCAACCAATCAAATTCCAGATGTATCAGGGTAATAAATGTAAACAAACAAACAAACAAAAACCCATAAAATCTAAAAGATAGCAAAAAAGTGTAATGTCTCATAAATATCAGGATGAAACTTTCTTTCCAAGCTTGAAAGTAAAAGATGATACAAAGAATGATATCAGATAAAATGGAAAAACATGAATAATAAGAACTTCAGTTTGCTACAATCCTAAACAAAAAATGTAAGTGGGAAAAATAAACAGCATCATATATGTATTAACGTTTTCAAAAAGTGATTACTCTATAGAGGATGGCAATAATATTCTCAGTATTAAAATGGGTCAAATAGAGAGACAGACAATTCAAGAAGATAAAGCATAATAAACATTTTGAAAATGTATCAGTGATACAAATAAATGTGAGATAAATTACAGCTTTGGGGTTAAATGTTACATGCCATGTGCATATGTATGTTGAAATTTACAGACACACAATTACAGATGCTTACATGTGAAATAAATGAGATTAAACATATCCATTCATCATTGTTTCACTATTGGAATTTTTCAGTATTTCATTATAGTAAAGTTATAAAAATGGCTGCTTCAATGTAAAAAAGAAAAATGTGAAATTATATATATGGAACTATTTCAAGTACATGAAACTGATAAGAACCGGGCCTCCTGCATAGCAGGTGGATTCTTTATCAGCTGAGCTACCAGAGAAGCCCAACAGAACAAATGGTGAAAATAAATATACCCCAAATTTAATATTTCTTAAATCTGAATAGTGAAATCATAGGTAATTTTTACTTACTTCTTTATGATTTTCAGTATTTTCCCCACAAACATTTGCTATTTTTATTATAAAAACGTTATATGCAAAGGTTTAACACTTTTCTAACACTATTTTGAAAGCTTTTGTTTCTGAATTACAGCAACTGAAGCAACTCTGACAAGATTAGTCAGTCTTTGCAAATCATAGTAAGATCCACCTCTTCCCTGGGATTCTCTCCCCTCAGTCCTGCATACATTTCTTGCACTGCTCTCTTCCTGCTGTGCTGTTTTCTGATGCAGCATTTTGAAGGAGAGAAAAAAAAAATTACTCATATGCAGATACTAAGTGACATTAACTTATATCTAACTAGGCAATGAAATCACAACAAAATCCACAGCTAACCAAACCCCGATAAGAACTCATCACATAAAACATCTGTTTTGGAGATTAATCCTTTGCCAGTTGCTTTCTTTACAAATATTTTTTTCTCTTCCTGAAGGTGGTCCTTTTGTCTTGTTTTCAATTTCCTTTGCTGTGCAAAAGGTTTTAAATTTAATTAGGTCCCATTTGTTTATTTTTGTTTTTATTACTGTAGGAGTGGATCAAAAAAATCTTTCTGCAGTTTATGTCTAAGAGTATTCTGCTTATATTTTCCTCTAGAGTTTTATAGTGTCCAGCCTTACACTTAGGTCTTTAAGTGGGAAGGAAATCCAAAGAAATGGGGATATATGCATACATATGACTGATTGACTTTGCTGTACAGCAGAAATGAACACAACATTATAAAGCAACTATACTTCAGTAAAATTTTTTAAAATTAAATAAAATGGCCATTTCAATAATCACATCCTTTCTGGACCATTTCTTCTCCATGGTAACTACCTGGCTTCTCTAGGTAAGTATTTCTGATTCAGCAAGTTGATTGACCTAGTTTATTAGAAGTTCTATAGCCCAAATTGAAAATGCTACAGCTGAAAGGAAACTTCAAATGTGAGTATCAATTAAAACACCTTTTCAATTTATGTTTTGCAAATTAAGTATTGGTTAACAAAAGTGTTTTTAGAGTCAGACAAATCACTGATTATCACTTGAATGAGGCATAGGAAATGGGAAAATGATGGAAGGTTCACAAAGAAATGCACTGAAATCCATTTTTGTGTTTAAGGAGAAAATTAGGCATGTTGGTTGGGTGAGAACAGGTTAGACCACCTCATTCATTTCACATAGAGCTGAGAACTCAAAACTGTGCACTATTTCTGCTACATCATCCCAAACAGTAAGTCTTCCCCCTCCTTCTGCCTGCCCTCTCCTTTCTTGTATTCTTTTGCAAACATGTTGGTTGGGTGAGAACAGGTTAGACCACCTCATTCATTTCACATAGAGCTGAGAACTCAAAACTGTGCACTATTTCTGCTACATCATCCCAAACAGTAAGTCTTTCCCCTCCTTCTGCCTGCCCTCTCCTTTCTTGTATTCTTTTGCAACTGATTCCCAGCCTTCACTCCAGGCCTCCACTCTGACTTAAATCCTAAAGTGATAATTAACACATGATTTAAAATTTTAAAATGTTTTGTTTTGTTACTTTTAAGCCAATTATGACCTATTCTCTGGGAAATCTTTAAAAAGGGTCATGATTTATATCAGACTAGCCTAGCTATGGGTTATGCAAAGTGGTTTACTAATGGCAAGAAGAAAAAGTTTTTACCAGTGTTTATAAAGTAATAGGTTCAAGAAAAATCTAGCTGAGATCTCAATGTTGAATCTACTCTTCAGTGATATTTGAATTTTATAATGACATTTATAATATTTTACATTTCCTCTATTTATTTCAAAATAGCACTTTAGTCATAAATACCAGTCCTGATCATTGTGGTTTTGATTTGCATTTCTCTGGTAATGAGTGATGTTGAGCATCTTTACATGTGTTTGTTAGCCATCTGTATGTCTTCTTTGGAGAAATGTCTATTTAGTTCTTTGGCTTATTTTTTAATTGGGTCATTTATTTTTCTGGAATTGAGCTGCAGGAGTTGCTTGTATATTTTTGAGATTAGTTGTTTGTCAGTTGCTTCATTTGCTATTATTTTCTCCCATTCAGAAGGCTGTCTTTTCACCTTGCTTATAGTTTCCTTTGTTGTGCAGAAGCTTTTAAGTTTAATTAGGCCCTATTTGTTTATTTTTGCTTTTATTTCCAATATTCTGGGAGGTGGGTCATAGAGGTTCCTGCTTTTAAAGAGAATTTCTTCATAATGGAGGGAAGGTGTTTGAAATTGAAAAGCAAAATAACTTTGAACATACATTAGATACATTCCATTCTTAAGAGGAAACCATTGATCAAAATTTCCCTTGATTTGCTCAAGTCCTGTACTCTAACTTTGCACATACTACTAATAGGATCTTATTTTATTTGTAAAAGAGATAAAATTTTAAATTGTAGTCCTTTCCTCTAGTGAGAATAATATGATGAATCAGTTACAGAAATCTAGGTGCTTTGTTCCAATAATAGGGAATGCAGTGTTAATAATTGAAAAGTAAGCATGAGCACATGAGGTTCAAGAGATAAGACATTAGACTCCCAACTTACTTTATGTTGATAGCATTGGAGCACAGGGCTCCATTCAGAATTACGGGCTTAGGGAATTCCCAGCCAGCATGTCAGTTGTGTGGAAGACCAGAGTGATGGTGTTGAAAGGGTCACAGCACCAACGCAGAAACACGGTTCACCCTGGAAGACCCTCTTTCTTTGTCAAAGTATTTTACCCTAATTTTCTGATGACACAAGATTCTTAGTCTTTCACTAACCCTTTAAAATACTGTGATTCTTCAGAGATCCTCCCAATTCTAGATTCATTTTATTCACTTTCTTGGGTACAATCTGAAAACATGGAAGCATCTGTCCCTGGGGAGATGCTTGACTTCTCTGCTCATCCACACACTGGGATTACCAGGGACTTCTGCCCCTTACTAGTGGCAGATCAGTAGCAGGAAAGGTTGAATTCAGTTTAGGAGCTGCATGTATAACCCAACTGTAAGGCACATAGGCACACTGTTTTCTCCAGTCTACTTTATAGGTAATGGATTTATGTGTTGATTGCCATCTGTCTGACACCCTTTTTTCTCAGTTGGTTTCACACACTGGGAGGGATGACAGCATGACTAGCAATCCCCATAAAGGATAGCTCAGTCCTACCTCTGAGTTCCATCCTTTTAGTCCATCTAGCACTTTCTCATTTCCAGTTAATTGCAGCACCCATTTTAGGAATAACTACTGTCATTCGCCTTAGTCATGGGCTCCAGTGAGGACAGCTAACCCTAGTACCCTGGTTCTCTGGCCACTGGGGTAGACATGTAACCCATGATGTGATAACTGATGTAGTGTTTCAAGAAAACTTTAGCAGGAAGGGACTTATTCTTTGGTGGCAAAGCCCTGAGGATATAAATAGATGATCACCCTTTTCCACTACAAAGGAAAAGTGAAAATAAAAAGCAGAGAAAAGAGATGGAAGAAAGCATCCTGCTTGATTCCAGCTGCTCTTATTCTCAAGTACAAGTTTTCATCCCCATTTTATAGACTATACCTACCCACTTTAGCCCCAGACAGTTAAAAAAAAAAAAAATTCACGGTAATAAAACCTTGCTCAACCAATCAAATTCCAGATGTATCAGGGTAATAAATGTAAACAAACAAACAAACAAAAACCCATAAAATCTAAAAGATAGCAAAAAAGTGTAATGTCTCATAAATATCAGGATGAAACTTTCTTTCCAAGCTTGAAAGTAAAAGATGATACAAAGAATGATATCAGATAAAATGGAAAAACATGAATAATAAGAACTTCAGTTTGCTACAATCCTAAACAAAAAATGTAAGTGGGAAAAATAAACAGCATCATATATGTATTAACGTTTTCAAAAAGTGATTACTCTATAGAGGATGGCAATAATATTCTCAGTATTAAAATGGGTCAAATAGAGAGACAGACAATTCAAGAAGATAAAGCATAATAAACATTTTGAAAATGTATCAGTGATACAAATAAATGTGAGATAAATTACAGCTTTGGGGTTAAATGTTACATGCCATGTGCATATGTATGTTGAAATTTACAGACACACAATTACAGATGCTTACATGTGAAATAAATGAGATTAAACATATCCATTCATCATTGTTTCACTATTGGAATTTTTCAGTATTTCATTATAGTAAAGTTATAAAAATGGCTGCTTCAATGTAAAAAAGAAAAATGTGAAATTATATATATGGAACTATTTCAAGTACATGAAACTGATAAGAACCGGGCCTCCTGCATAGCAGGTGGATTCTTTATCAGCTGAGCTACCAGAGAAGCCCAACAGAACAAATGGTGAAAATAAATATACCCCAAATTTAATATTTCTTAAATCTGAATAGTGAAATCATAGGTAATTTTTACTTACTTCTTTATGATTTTCAGTATTTTCCCCACAAACATTTGCTATTTTTATTATAAAAACGTTATATGCAAAGGTTTAACACTTTTCTAACACTATTTTGAAAGCTTTTGTTTCTGAATTACAGCAACTGAAGCAACTCTGACAAGATTAGTCAGTCTTTGCAAATCATAGTAAGATCCACCTCTTCCCTGGGATTCTCTCCCCTCAGTCCTGCATACATTTCTTGCACTGCTCTCTTCCTGCTGTGCTGTTTTCTGATGCAGCATTTTGAAGGAGAGAAAAAAAAAATTACTCATATGCAGATACTAAGTGACATTAACTTATATCTAACTAGGCAATGAAATCACAACAAAATCCACAGCTAACCAAACCCCGATAAGAACTCATCACATAAAACATCTGTTTTGGAGATTAATCCTTTGCCAGTTGCTTTCTTTACAAATATTTTTTTCTCTTCCTGAAGGTGGTCCTTTTGTCTTGTTTTCAATTTCCTTTGCTGTGCAAAAGGTTTTAAATTTAATTAGGTCCCATTTGTTTATTTTTGTTTTTATTACTGTAGGAGTGGATCAAAAAAATCTTTCTGCAGTTTATGTCTAAGAGTATTCTGCTTATATTTTCCTCTAGAGTTTTATAGTGTCCAGCCTTACACTTAGGTCTTTAAGTGGGAAGGAAATCCAAAGAAATGGGGATATATGCATACATATGACTGATTGACTTTGCTGTACAGCAGAAATGAACACAACATTATAAAGCAACTATACTTCAGTAAAATTTTTTAAAATTAAATAAAATGGCCATTTCAATAATCACATCCTTTCTGGACCATTTCTTCTCCATGGTAACTACCTGGCTTCTCTAGGTAAGTATTTCTGATTCAGCAAGTTGATTGACCTAGTTTATTAGAAGTTCTATAGCCCAAATTGAAAATGCTACAGCTGAAAGGAAACTTCAAATGTGAGTATCAATTAAAACACCTTTTCAATTTATGTTTTGCAAATTAAGTATTGGTTAACAAAAGTGTTTTTAGAGTCAGACAAATCACTGATTATCACTTGAATGAGGCATAGGAAATGGGAAAATGATGGAAGGTTCACAAAGAAATGCACTGAAATCCATTTTTGTGTTTAAGGAGAAAATTAGGCATGTTGGTTGGGTGAGAACAGGTTAGACCACCTCATTCATTTCACATAGAGCTGAGAACTCAAAACTGTGCACTATTTCTGCTACATCATCCCAAACAGTAAGTCTTTCCCCTCCTTCTGCCTGCCCTCTCCTTTCTTGTATTCTTTTGCAACTGATTCCCAGCCTTCACTCCAGGCCTCCACTCTGACTTAAATCCTAAAGTGATAATTAACACATGATTTAAAATTTTAAAATGTTTTGTTTTGTTACTTTTAAGCCAATTATGACCTATTCTCTGGGAAATCTTTAAAAAGGGTCATGATTTATATCAGACTAGCCTAGCTATGGGTTATGCAAAGTGGTTTACTAATGGCAAGAAGAAAAAGTTTTTACCAGTGTTTATAAAGTAATAGGTTCAAGAAAAATCTAGCTGAGATCTCAATGTTGAATCTACTCTTCAGTGATATTTGAATTTTATAATGACATTTATAATATTTTACATTTCCTCTATTTATTTCAAAATAGCACTTTAGTCATAAATACCAGTCCTGCCCGTCTCTTTGGAAAGAGAAAATGTCCCCCAAAATTGAAAATGTTAAATTTTTCAATTCATTCTCTCCTATTATAAAGTCCTCTGTGATTGTGGAATAAGTCAGAAGAAAGATCAAATTTATACTGAAAGCCAAGACTATATGAAGCACATAGTATCTGCTGAAGATATTATTATGTGCAAAAGATATATTTTTTCTTTCTTTTCTTTAGTTTCCATTACTTTTATATAAGCGTAGGTATACATATAAGTTTTATAAAAATCAAACACAGACACATACATGACATGGTGGTAAGTTTTGGGGCAAAACATATTTAAAAATAAAAATATAATTAAAAAAATGTTGAAGACTGACTCCTATTGTATAAAGAGTGGAATGATACAGAATCAAGGCATTCATTAAGTTCAGTAACTTCTATAAAATTTCACTTTTTTCTGTCTTTGGCAAGGTTCTGTGCCATTTGAAAAGCTCTAAACAAAAGCTGTCAGATTGGGGGAAGGCTTTAAGTTTGAATCCCTAATCACCAAGATCTAATGGGGAAAGATTTACATTGGGGCCAGGCAGCCCACAATTAAACCATTTACAGTGACCCTCTAGGACTGCCCTTCCAAGCGTGTACTTCACCCTTGATGTGGACAGTTGGAGTTGCCGCAGTTAAGCAAAGAGAAAGAAAAAGAGGAGGATAATGAGAAAAATCTGTGTATATATAGGTTTGCAGATGACTCCACTCTGGGCTGGCTAAAGTTATTTAGCAATGTTAAACTCAGAATCATCAGGTGCTTTCCACTACCTATAACTCAAGAGTATTTGTAAATATTATGTTAAATACATTTAAGAATGTCCAAAAATATTTTGAACTTTCCCTTAGGTCTTCTTTTTACCTTCAACTTTCTTTTACAAGGTAGTAAATGCAAAATCCCTGGGATTTCTTTGGAAAGAATGATGCTAAAGCTGAAACTCCAGTACTTTGGCCATCTCATGTGAAGAGTTGACTCATTGGAAAAGACCCTGATGTTGGGAGGGATTGGGGGCAGGAGGAGAAGGCTACAACAGAGGATGAGATGGCTGGATGGCATCACTGACTCAATGGACACAAGTCTGAGTGAACTCCGGGAGTTGATGATGGACAGGGAGACCTGGCGTGCTGCAATTCATGGGGTCGCAAATAGTCAGATACGACTGAGCGACTGAACTGAACTGAAATACAAAATCCTATCCAAAAAATAATAAGGTTGTGGGTTAGAATAAAGTTAGATGAAATGAGTAAATGCCAGAGATCTGCTGTACAAGCTAGTGCCTATAATTATAAATAAAATATTGTGCACTTAAGAGAGTAGATCTCATATTAATTGTTCTTACCATCAAAAAGAGAGAGAGAAAAAAAACTACCAACAATAAAATTGAAGAAAAAAGAAATGCAGAGGGACACTGGAAATTTTTAGAGGTGGATATATTTGTTACCTTAGTTATGGGAATGGTAACACAAGTGCATACATATATCCAAACTCGGTAAATTATATATTAATCATGATTTTTGTATACCAAGTATATCTCAATAAATCTTGGAAAAATCAGGTTCGATTGTTTTTTGGGGGCCTTAGCATGTAAGTCAATGGGTGAATCCATCTCTGCCTCTGTGGCCCACAATTTCCTGGCTTTACCATGTCCATGTGGTCTCTGAAACACCTCAGCACAATATTCATATGACACAAATTTCCATGATGGTATGAACTTTTTTCTAGGTTAAAATTAAAATTGAAATTCATATCCTTAAAAAAAATCACTTATAAACCAAAGTAAAATTTGAATTTCAGATTAACT
>SJYT01004905.1:190704-257933 GCA_006410635.1 Cephalophus harveyi
ACACATTTGAAAAAAATTATTTTAACATGACTAAAAAATTATTTGCCATAACACATATTTTAGGGGAAGAAAATTGAGATAGAGTAAAAGTCAGAAAATGTATTATTTCTGGTTCAAAAGCTTATTTGTCATGGGACTTTGGGAAAATTTTATATTCTCTATTTTAGTTTTCTTGTCTGTGTTAAAACTATCAGCAAACACTATAGATGTGTGAGTTGAAAGTATATACACAAGCTTAAAATGATTCAAAAAATTTATAACACCATATAATATCAGTATCTCCTTTCAGTATTTCATGCTGCTGCTGCTGCTGCTAAGTCACTTCAGTCGTGTCCGACTCTGTGCAACCCCGTAGACGGCAGCCCACCAGGCTCCCCTGTCCCTGGGATTCTCCAGGCAAGAACACTGGAGTGGGTTGCCATTTCCTTCTCCAATGCATGAAAGTGAAAAGTGAAAGTGAAGTTGCTCAGTCGTGTCCGACCCTCAGCGACCCCATGGACTGCAGCCTACCAGGCTCCTCCATCCATGGGATTTTCCAGGCAAGAGTACTGGAGTGGGTTGCCATTGCCTTCTCCAAGCATTTCATGATTTATTATAAAATATACATTTGCACAGGTTTGAAAATTTGAAGATTCTTTTCTACAGGTTTTCAAACTGCTACAAAATGGTTAACATTATTCTTTTTTTAAATTCTTGTTTTTAATTGGGGTTGTGTTGTGTTGATTTCTGCCAACATCGTACAGCATTGTGAATCAGCCATCAGTTCAGTTCAGTCGCTCAGTCGTATCTGACTCTTTGCGACCCCATGAATTGCAGCACGCCAGGCCTCCCTGTCCATCACCAACTCCCAGAGTTCACTCAGACTCACGTCCATCGAGTCAGTGAGGCCATCCACCCATCTCATCCTCTGTCATCCCCTTCTCCTCCTGCCCCCAATCCCTCCCAGCATCAGAGTCTTTTCCAGTGAGTCAACTCTTTGCATGAGCTGGCCAAAGTACTGGAGTTTCAGCTTTAGCATCATTCCTTCCAAAGAAATCCCAGGGCTGATCTCCTTCAGAATGGACTGGCTGGATCTCCTTGCAGTCCAAGGGACTCTTAAGAGTCTTCTCCAACACCACAGTTCAAAAGCATCAGTTCTTTAGCGCTCAGCCTTCTTCACAGTCCAACTCTCACATCCATACATGACCACTAGAAAAACCATAGCCTTGACTAGACGGACCTTAGTCAGCCAAGTAGATACATATATCCCCTCCCTGTGGAGCCTCCCTCCCACCTCCCCTCAGAGCACTAGGCTGAGCTCATTTTGCTATAAGACAACTGTCCGCTAGCTATCTGTTTTACATATGGTAATGTGTATGTTTCAATGTTATTCTCTCAATTCATCCCACCCTCTCTTTCCCCTGTTGTGTCTACAAGTATGTTCTCTACATCTGTGTCTGTATTCTTGCCCTGCAAACAGGTTTATCAGTACTATTCTTAAAAATTTAAGACAAGATAATTTAAGCTCATAGTTGCTAATGAGATATATTCACAAAGAATTTTCTTTATTTTGCTTGGCTTATTTATACAGAATATAGAATAGCAAGGGCAACTTTGTTATGATAAGTTTCAAGTTGGCATTCTGTCTTAAGTTTAACATAAATATTTTAAAGAAGAGTAAGAAAGAGTTTGGATATCTACTTTTATTGTAACATATTCTCACAAATTTTCCATTTAAGCCAAGATCTTTGGCTTAAAAAATCCCAAAGATTTTTAAAAGTCCCAAAGATCCTAGCAATAATGTGCATATTTACAAATAAAATGGCCCCAGTCTTTATTCTTTGAAAACCTGTAACCATACTGCAGTTTTGAAGGAAACTCCTTTTGTGGAAGATCTAAAAAATGATGTTATATTTTCTTATTGATAAAGAAAGAAAGAAATTTAACAGGACATCTCTTATGGGTAATGCCTGGGACTGCTGCATTGATTATATGAAATTTTCACAGTACATCTGGATGGGTATTATTAGTCCAACTGTACATAGAGGCTCAGAGACATGAAGTGCCTTCATGATGATGCTACAGTCAGACAGAAAAGACAGGACTCCCACCCTGACACACCAGGCCCATGGCCCAGTTTCTTTGTGATCTGCCACAGCTTACATTTCTGTGCCTTCTGCCTTCAAAGCTGTCAAATATTTAGGGCTATTAGTATCTTCCAAGAGTCTTAATAATTTAAATGCTCTATCTGTGCAGATTTTATAGGATATGTGAACCTTATATAAGAGACATTTCATACTACCCAGCTATAAAAAAAGAATGATATTTTGCCACTTACAGCATCATTAATGGACCATGAGGTCATTATGCTAAGTGAAATAAGTCAGAGGAAGATAAATACTGTGTAGTATCACTTTTCTGAGGAGTCTAAAAAATACAACTAACCAGTGAATATAACCAAAAGGAAGCAGGCTCAAAAATATAAAGAACAAACCAGGAATTACCAGTGGTGAGGGGCCGTATAGACATTAGGGGGCAGGGGATACAAACTGTTGGATTATCAATATACTGAAGGACATACTGTGCAATATGGGGAATATAGTCAATATGTTGTAATAACTGTAAGTGGAAAGTAATTTTTAAAATTGTATAAAAATAAAAATATATATGAAAAAGAGATTCCATTAAAAACACATAGTTCTTACTTCCCAGAAAAATCATGGGAACTATCTGCCTAACAATTAATGCAGAAATTTGGGGGAAATGAGCTAACCAAATGAAAATTAAAACTGCAAACATCTTTTTTAACCATCTTAATTCCTTTCATCTTCCCTTTCTGTGGCTGGATAAAAGTAAATATAATTTCCGAGTAGTATGTTAAAGGAGAATGCACACTCACTATTTACCTGACTGAAGTAGTAAACACTGTCTCTATGGGTTGTCAGAAATTACTTATTTCACAGCAACCATACTGTACTCAGAGTTGCCTCATTTCTACTAAAAGACCAATGAAATGGGAATTCTAAAAGGAATATCTGGAGCTTGTAACACAATAAAACTAAGGGGATGTCAGTGGGACCAGATGTTTGTAATTACATGTAACTGCTGTGAAGACATTGAAAACTGGCTGAGAAAAGAGAATAAAACCTGAGGCTGATTAATAAGCAGATTACTTCTCATATAGTCCTGTAAACTTGCCAGCAGATAATTACCATGAATTACACTGATCTCCAAAAACATACATAGACCACATAGTGAAAGTGAAAAGTGAAGTCGCTCAGTCGTGTTCAACTCTTTGCGACCCCGTGGACTGTAGCTCACCAAGCTCCTCCGTCCATGGGATTCTCCAGGCAAGAATACTACATAAGATGAGTGAAATTAAATATCTTAGTGTAATTTTTAGAAATATCTTGTGATTCAACCAAAACTCTTTACTTTCATTCAGTTTCCCCTTGTTGACTGGATGCCCTAACCAAAAAGTCCTTAATGATGCTATTAATAATAATTTATTTATTAATACTATTGTATACTTGATTTTAATATAATTTTACAAATAAATATTTATTGGATACTTACTATATGTGTCAGGGTGTGTTCAAAGAGGCAAAAGTTTATTTAATTCTGACAACAGTCCTTTGAATTAAGTAGTGTTATCTCCACTTACAGATGAGAACACTGAATTGCAGGAAGTGTAAGTGATTTGCCCCAAATCACACTGCTAGGAAGTAACAGACTCATGTCTGAAACCAGCAGTCTGGTTTCCAAGTGCAGCCTCAGTGATCATACTACTCAGCCTCCAAGGGATGTGCAGAGCAGTTCCTGGGTACCAGGCACTGGTCATACTGTGTCTACGTCATTTCACTTAACCTACCCAGCAGGCAAGCTCCCAGTAGCTATGGTGCTCTATATCTTATGAATGGAGAAACTGAGGTTCGGAGGACTTAAATAACCTAATCAAGGCCCACAGGTACCAAGTGGTGAAAACAGACTATGACTCAGTCCTTTCTGATCCCAAACCTCTTCCCTGTCTACTGTTCCATGCTTTGGCTTTGCCTGTTTACTTTCTAGGTGGTATTACATTAGTTGCATGATATCAAATGCCAGAACATTTTGGAAATAGTCATAAGATGAAAAACAAGGTCAGACATGTCTTTAATAATTAGAACTCACTCAAACTATGTCCATTACGCTACTCTTCACTGTGTTACCCTTCAGCTCTGGTCGCTCTCCTGTTTTATTTGTATCATGTTTTAGAGGCCCATCATTTTTCCCTGTAAAGTGTGTCCCCACTAAAGTATCTTTTTACTCTTTAAAAGGAGCTAGTTCTATAGAATTGTAAGCCACATTTCAGGATCTTTTTCTTCAAGAATTTGTCTGTGTCCAACAGGATAGTGCCCAAATAGTATATATACTCAGATGAATTAAAAATAAAATTTACATATCAATCAGGACTTGGTGGCATTTCTGTCAAGGATTCATCTACATTTTGAAACCAATTGGGAAGGTACCTACAATGAAATTATTACTCATATACTTTAGTCTTTCTATATTGCTTAATTTACTGATATTTCTATTGTTATTTCATTGTTGTTTGGTCACTAAGTCATGTCTGACTATTTTGCAACCCCATGGATTGTATCCCACCAGGCTCCTCTGTCCACTGGATTTTCCAGGCAAGAATACTGGAGTGAGTTGTCATGTCCTTCTTCAGGGTATTTTCTTGATCCACAAATTGAGCCACTGAGAAAGTCCCCCTTATTTCATTCAGTTCAGTCGCTCAGTTGTGTTTGACTCTTTGAGACCCCATGAACTGCAACACACCAGGCCTCCCTGTCCATCACCAACTCCCAGAGATTACCCAAGCCCATGTCCATAGAGTCAGTGATGCTATCCAACCATCTCTTTCTCTGTCATCCCCTTCTCCTCCTGCCCTCAATCTTTCCCAGCATTAGGGTCTTTTCAAATGAGTCAGCTCTTCGCATCTGGTTGCCAAAGTTTTGGAGCTTCACTATTATGTTTTAATTTGCTTCCAGTTAAAGTGAAAGATAATAAAAGATTCTCTTTCTTGTTGATCTTATGGGATTTTGTAAGATATCCTTTGTCCATGTTTCACGAATCCTAACAGATGTGAGGAATGCATGCCATAATATTTGTTCTTAGATCATCGTGAATTAATATTTCCTTTTGGCTACAAGTACGTTATTCCCATATTGCTCTCGTTGAAAGTGAAAGAAAGTGAAGTAGCTCAGTCGTGTCCAACTCTTTGCGACCCCATGGACTGTAGCCTACCAGGTTCCTTCCTCCATGGGATTCTCCAGGCAAGAGTACTGGAGTAGGTTGCCATTTCCTTCTCCAGGGGATCTTTCCGACCCAGGGATCGAACCCGGGTCTCCTGCATTGCAGGCAGACTCTTTAACCTCTGAGCCACGAGGGAAGCCTGGTTATCTGTCCTCTACTCATCCTTCAATCACTCCCCCTTTTTCAAACCTTTCTACATTACCTTCTGGAACTTCCATTCCAAAACCTACAAAGCTCCCTATGTCCTCTTCATATTTTAATTGAATTCTGGTTTGCCTCTGAAGACACCACTTCTTCAATGTTCAGTATTTTCTCACCATCCTGTGAACTTCATGTTCAAGAAGAGAAATTAGCATTCTCCTTACTTTCACTTAGAGCTCTCATGTGGTCACTTCTCTTTTTGAAACACATGCCATCACGCTTTTCAGTTCCCTACTCTTGGTGTCTTCAGACATCCTGCTCACACTTTTCCTTTCATCAAAGACTCTGGCACCAAGCTCACTGTCTACTCTCCTTGCCCAGAGCCTGCTATTCATCCGCCTGGTGACAACATTCATGCTAATGAACCATCATCACTGTCACCGCCTTGCCCCGATGCTCTTCTCTATCTTGGCACTTCAGTCATCATCCCAGAGTAGCAGTTGGGGATTACTTTGAACAAATGCACTAAAAATCCACCTTTATTATTCAATTACACCCACCAAATTATTTTAAACTACTCTTGGACTTCCCAGTTCTTTGTTTTCTTTATGTTTCTTACTTCTCTCATTATCAAGTTGATATTCTATAGTTTTTTTTTATTTTATTTTAATAATACACTTTCTAGTGTCACAGTTTCTCTGTTTTTAAATTTCATTTTGATAGTGGAACCACTGGCTGTAGTGAAACCCCTGAACACATGAACTCTGTAACTTCCCAAGAGAAGCAGAATACTACTTGTGAGAGTTTCACAGCAGGTCATATTTGAGCTACCATAAGTTAATGATTACAAAACTACAAAATGCCCTGAAACACCTTATGTAAACACCACTCTGTGTTTCTGAAAGCCTCCTCTCCAATTCAGCACAACCATTTTAAAATTTTTTGAGTCTCATTAAACCCTTGATAACTTTCTACCTCCCTGAATTGGCACAAGTCTATGCAATCAAAGAAAATATATTTAAACAATATTTAAAAAAAAAAAAAACCTAAAAAATACCCTTATATTCCCCTCCAGTTAATGCCTTTTTTCTTTCACAGCCAAATTCCCCAAAGGAGTTATCACTACTCAGTGTGTCCATGTTCTCACCTGCACTTACTCTCCACGTTATATCAGAAAGCTATTGGTAGGTCAATGCTGGTATTTACATCATCACTTGCAGTAGATTTTTTTTTTCACTCTTCTAATCTGCCCTCTCAGCAGCCTTCTAGAATGCTGATCTCTGTTTTTTTTTTTTTTTAGCCTCAGCTTGTGGGATCCTAGTTCCCTGATCAGGGGTAGAACCGGGGTCTCTTGCAGTAGAAGTGTGGAGTCCTAGCCACTGGACCACCAGGGAAGTCCCTTGTGGTCCTGTTGAAGTGTTCTCTTCTATAAACCTCACATCACTACCCTCTCCTGTTTGTTACAACTCTACAGCTGTTCCCTCTGCCTCCTTTGAGGTCATCCTTCTCAACCTGGTCATTTACATTAGAACTTCACTGCTTGTTTAGATTCATTTTCTCATTTTTTTCCTTTCTCATTGGAAAAATCATTCATACTTATAGATTCAATGACATACAAATGTATGTCTCTAATTCAGACCACTTTTTACTCTGCAAGTTACTTATTCAAAGTTTTTGTGGTTGTTGTTATTCAGTCTCTCAGTCATGTCCAACCCTTCACAACCCTATGGACTGCAGGCAGCACGCCAGGCTTCCTGTCCTTCACTATTTCCCAGAGTTTCCTCAAACTCATGTCCGTTGATTGGAGATGCCATCCAACCATCTTGTCCTCTGTTGTTCCATTTTCCTCCAGTCTTCCGTTTTTTCCAGCACTGCGGTCTTTTCCAATAAGTTGGCTGTTCTCATTAGGTGGGCAAAGTATTGGAACTTTAGCTTCAGCATCAGTCCTTGCAACAAATATTCAAGGACTGATTTCCTTTAGGATTGAATTGTTTGATCTCCTTGCTGTCCTGAGTGAGTGAAGTCGCTCAGTCGTGTCCGACTCTTTGCGACTCCATGAATTGTAGCCTGTCAGGCTCCTCCATCCATGGGATTTTCCAGGCAATAATACTGGAGTGGGTTGCCATCTTCTTCTCCAGGAGATCTTCCCGACCCAGGGATTGAACCCAGGTCTCCCTCATTGTAGGCAGACGCTTTACCATCTGAGCTACAAGGGAAGTCCCTTGCTGTCCTAACGACTCTCAATAACCTTCTCCAGACCCATAGTTCAAAGGCATCAATTCTTCAGCACTCAGCCATTTTCATTGTTCAATTTTTAGAATTGACAGTTCAGTTTTAAACCAGAATTTTCACTCTCCTGTTTTACCTTCATCAAGAGGATCTTTAGTTCCTCTTCACTTTCTGCCATAAGGGTGGTATCATCTGCATATCTGAGGTCATTGATATTTCTCCCAGCAATCTTGATTCCAGCTTGTGCCTTGTCCAGTCCAGTATTTCACATGATGTACTCTGCACATAAGTTAAATAAGCAGAGTGACAATATACAGCCTTGATGCATTCCTTTCCCAATTTGGAACCAATCTGTTGTTCCATGCCTTGTTCTAACTGTTGCTTCTTGCACTGCATACAGATTTCTCAGGAGGTAGGTCAGGTGGTCTAGTATTCCCATCTCTTTAAGAATTTTCCACACTTTGTTGTGATCCACACAGTCAAAGGCTTTATCATAGTCAATGAAGTAGAAGTTCTTCTGGAATTCTCTTGCTTTTTCTATGATCCAACCAATTTTGGCAATTTGATCTCTGGTTCCTCTACCTTTTCTAAATACAGCTTGTACATGTGGAAGTTCTTGGTCCACTTACTGCTGAAGGCTAGCTTGGGGCATTTTGAACGTTATTTTCCTAACATGTAAAATGAGTGCAATTGTGAGGTAGTTTGAATATTCTTTGGCATTGCCCCTTTTTTGGATTGATAACTGATCTTTTCAAGTCCTGTGGCCACTGCTGAGTTTTCAAAATCTACTGACATCTTATTTTAAACATGCAAACTCATTATGTCTCCCATGAATTTTACCATCTTCCTCACCGTCCACCAAGCTTACTCTGTTCCAGTTCTCCTTATTTCTAATAATTGTAATCCATTATCAAATTATGCTGGCTGGAAATCAAGGGTGATTTTGCATATCTCTCTCTCTTTATTCCATGTCCAATCCCTCACTAGATCCTGCAAGTTGACTTTACAAATTTTATTCACATCCACTTCTTTCTATCCCCAAACACCACCTTCCATAAATTCTAGTCCATGCTACCGTCATCTCTTTCTTGGGTTATTGAAGTAATCTTCTAAGTATTCTACCCATTTTTATTATTGTCCTGCTTCATTCTTTATACTGCAGGAGGGGCTTAAAATGAAAATATAAGACCCCCCCTACCTGCTTAAATTCTGCATTGCTCTTAGTATAAGGAAAACTTATCAATCCAGTCTGTATTGTCCAGCTTGGCCCCATCCCCATCTCTCCAGCTTCATCTTGGACTACTCTAGACAAATCTTTTTGCTCCCGCATCACTGGGCCTCCTGGTCTTAAGATACACTCATCATCTCCATTTCCATGGGCTCTTGCAGACGATTTCCTCATTGTTGGGCGCAATTTCCTGCCTCCTTTGTTTAAAGGACTCTAACCTTTTGGATCTCAACACAAACCACTTCTTCAAGACAGTCTCATTTTCTAATTATGTGAGCATTTACCTCATTTACCACTCCTCTCTAGTATTCATTTCAATCTCAATTTTACATTTTCTGTATTTTTGGTTATTTAATTAATAGCTATTTCTCTAACTAGACTATGAGGTCAGGAACCATGCATGGTCAATGCTCAGTATTGGAGTTGGCAACAGTAGGCAATGAATGAATATTTGGATAGTAATATTAAATATAAATAATTTCAATTTTCCAGACTGATACATTTGTGGCAAATTAAATCACTGACACTATGAAGTAAATAAAAAATACTTGGGGACAAAAATTAAAAGCTTGAAAGAAGGTAAACATAAATTAATCATGCAGATTTTGTTAGTAGGGTTAACAAAATGATTGCGTTAATGAGTTTTTAGGTTCTTCCTAATTTTTCATCTCTTTCTTAATTCAACTGAGTAATGACTAGTTCCACAAATCAAGGAAAAGCTGTCCTTTGTGGAACAAAAGACTATGAAACTAGAAAATTGCAGCATCAAATTTTAAATCTTTCATTTACTGCCAAGGCCCCAGAGAAAGTATTCAGTTGCAATCCTGCTGCAGGAAAGCATCATCTCTGGCTTTGTTGTCACAAAACAGAAGCTCCTTTGGCAAAAGAAAGCACAGAATAAATTTTCTTTTATAACTTCATCTATTCATGTAACCACTGGCAGCAGACATGCCAGGAAAGTGGTCAAGTTATGAAACAGTGTCATTAGATAAAATTAATAAAAGCATAATCTTGTATTATTTTTATGCTGTGCAAAGACTGAGTTAATTTTCATTTATCCTGATTTTTTAAAATCATGTTCTCAGCTTTGTATTTCTTCACAGAGATCTTTTGTTAAGTTAGATAATTTCTAAGTTAGGAATCTAAAAGAATATGTAACTACAGAGACAAAAGATTGCATTTCTTTTCATGAACATCCATTGCATGCACACATCACATGATTATTTAACTTGAGGAGATGGAATTACAAAAACAGCACATAAAAAAAAGAGAAATCTCTACTTAGTACACAGAACCATTTTTTTTTTATCATTCCAATAAATATTTAACATCATCACTCAAAGTTCATATATATGTGTGTTTTTATATATAAAATCTATGTATTTATTTTAAATTGAAGTCATATACAGATCCTTCTGGACTTACAGTGGGTTCATCCTGATAAACCCATTGTAAGTTGGAGAAACTGTAAGTTGAAAATGCGTTTAAGGAGGTGGTCCCAAGATGTTGGAGGAATAGGACAGGGAGACCACTTTCTCCCCCCCACATTCATCAAAAGCTCATTTGAATGTTGAGCAATTTCTACAAAACAATTTCTGAATGCTGGCAGAGGACACCAGACACCCAGAAAGGGAGCCCATTATCTTCAAAAGGACAAAATATAAAAGACAGAAAAGCAGAGAAAAAGACTAGGGATGGAGAGCCATCCTGTGGAGGGAGCCATGAAAGAGGATAAGCTTCCACACAGTAGGAAATGCTTCCACAGGTGAGTCTGTGGGGAGTTTTGGAATCTCAGAGGGCAACATAGCTGAGAGAAAAACAAAAAAAACACAGAATATGTGCCTAACTGTGACTGCCAGTGGAGAAGTAGCCCAGACACTTGCTTCAGCCACCAGCAAGCAGGGGCTTGGCGTGGAGGCACGGATTGCATCATCAGTCCTCAGGGTAAGGACCAGCCTGATTGCCCTGAGAACAATCTGAGGGAGTGAACGTGAGATAGCAATCCAAACCATGGGATCACCAGAGAGAAAAAAAATAATAAAAACTTTCCCGTGAAATACTCTCACGTGCAGCCTGGCATACTCACAGAGCAAAGGATTGAGTAAATACCAAAGGAGAGCTAGCAGGCTGCATATAGATCCCTCCCCCTGCTACCCCTCCATCCCTCACCACTCCCCGCCATTCCCCCTCCCCCACCAGGCAGAGAGGCAGGCATACAACAGCCAGAGCTGAAAGGCAAGGGACTACTGCAATCTCAGCCCCAGAGATGGCATCTTTCATCAACTGTAAGCAGGCTCCCAGTGGCTAATATGTCTTCCTGGGATCCTGGACGGTTGACATTGGGCAGGAGTGTCTCAGCCTGAGATCAGCTCCCCAGAGGAGTCACACAGCACACCTAAGTCAGTGCTCTCGTGGCACACCCAGAAAATCGAGCATAAGGGACCAGGGAGGTGATTAAAATGCATGGCCCACCTGAGACTGTGTGCTCACCAAGTACTCGGTAGCCTGAGCTGTTCAGACCTGGGAAGGGCACAAAATGCACACCCCAACAAAGTTGAGCCCTTGTGGAGTACCCAAGCACCTGAGTGGCTTAGACCTGGAAGGGTACGAAATGCAGGGCCCACCTGGGACAGTGCTGTTGCAAATCACCCTGCAGCCTGAGCAGTGTAGATCCGAGAAACACATGCCACCTTGGGTTCTGCCAAACCAGTGTGGTCCATACACTGTGAGCACTCTGCACACATGCCAATGACATTTATTTGCAGTGTCCCTCCCTCCCAACAACACAACAGAATGTGAGCCTAAATATGTGACCACTTTCACCCCCTTGTGTCAGGGCAAAAATTATATACTGAAGAGACTTGCAAACAGAGGAAGCCAAAATAAAGAAGAGGGAACCACTCTGGAAGTGACAGGTGCAACAGACTAAAATCCTGCAGTTGATATTGACTGTGCATTGGAATGGAGAAGGCAATGGCACCCCACTCCAGTACTCTTGCCTGAAAAATCCTATGGACAGGGGAGACTGGTAGGCTGCAGTCCATGGGGTTGTGAAGAGTCAGACATGACTGAGCAACTTCACTTTGACTTTTCACTCAAGGCACTGGAGAAGGAAATGGCAACCCACTCCAACATTCTTGCCAGGGATGGGGGAAGCCTGGTGGGCTGTTGTCTATGTGGTCACACAGAGTCAGACACGACTGAAGCAACTTAGCAGTAGCATCAGTGCATTGGAAGGGTTCTATAGCTCTTGAGAACAAGTACAAGCTGGAACAAAGAGCTCTCTGAAACTGAACCGATCCCACACTTCTCATAACAGCTCTAGAGAAATTCCTAGATATAAATCTTATGTTCTTTATTACTCCTTTAATTTTCATTTTAATAAACTATTCTTACCTTGCCAGAAAAAGACCCTATTTTTAAAGCAAATTTCATATATACATATATATGTATGTATACACACACACATATATTATGACTAACCTAGATAGCATATTCAAAATCAGATACATTACTTTGCTAACAAAGGTCCGTCTAATCAAGGCTATGGTTTTTGCAGTGGTCATGTATGGTTGTGAGAGTTTGACTGTGAAGAAAGCTGAGCACCGAAGAATTGATGCTTTTGAACTGTGGTGTTGGAGAAGACTCTTGAGAGTCCCTTGGACTGCAAGGAGATCCAACCAGTCCATACTGAAGGAGATCAGTCCTGGGTGTTCATTGAAAGGACTGATGCTGAAGCTGAAACTCCAATAATTTGGACACTTCATGCGAAGTGTTGACTCATTGGAAAAGACTCTGACGCTGGGAGGGATTGGGGGCAGGAGTAGAAGGGGACGACAGAGGATGTGATGGTTGGATGGCATCACCGACGCTCTGGACATGAGTTTGAGTGAACTCCAGGAGTTGATGATGGACAGGAAAGGCTGGCGTGCTGTAATTCATGGAGTCGCAAAGATTCGGACATGACTGAGCGACTGAACGGAACTGACATATATATATATATATCAGTTCCCCCAATTATATATATATATATATATAATTTTAATTTTTGTGATTAATTTGTCAGGAAGATCTCCTGGAGAAGGAAATGGCAACCCACTTCAGTATTCTTGCCTGGAGAATCCCAGGGATGGGGGAGCCTGGTGGGCTGCCGTCTATGGGGTCGCACAGAGTCAGATACGACTGAAGTGACTTAGCAGCAGCAGCAACAACCTCTATTCTAGATATTTAATCTTTGCTTTTTGTATTTGTTATCAATTTTATACCTTTAAGAATTTAATCTTCAGTATCCATTTTCACTTAAGGATTTGATTAGTGACTTGATTGCTCTCTTCCCTTTTGACTCTGCTTCTTCTCCCCCAGGTCACCTCTAGCTCCTTCCTCCTCATTCTCTTCTCTACTTAACTCTGTGAATCACTGGGTGTTCCAGGCTGTGGAGAATACTTAGGGAACTGATTACTTGCTATATCGCTTTCTCCACTTTGACTCCCTCTCTTCTGGGCACCTCTGTCTTCCTCCTTCTTCTTCTCTTCTCTGGGTAACTATGAATCTTTCCGGGTGTTTTGAAATGTGGAGAGCATTTAGGGAATTTATTACTGGCTAGATTGCTCTCTCCACTTTTGACTCCCCCCTTCACCTCCTGGTCAACTCTATCTCCCACCTCCCTCTTCTCATCTCTATCTAACTCTATGAATCTCTCTGGGTGTCCCTTGCTGTGGAGAATTGTTTCAATCAAAGAACTCCTGACTCCAGGGAATATTAATAGACAAGAGCTCACTCAAAAATCTCCATACTTACACTGAAACCAAGCTCCACCTAAGAGCCAACAAGTTCCAGTGCAAGGCATACCATGCTAATTCTTCAGTAAAGCAGGAACACTACCCTGAGCATTAAAAGTCAGGCAGCCCAAAGCCATTCTAAAACCCCAGAACTCACTACTGGACCCTTCATTGTACTCCAGAGAGAAAAGATCCAGCTCCACCCACCAGAACACAGACACAAGCTCCCCCAACCAGAAAACCTTGACAAGCCACTATTCCAATCCCACCCACAGGGAGAATATTTCAAAATAAAGAGGAACCATGAACATCTAGCCTACAGAAAGGGCACCCCAAACACAGCGATCTAAACAAAATGAAAAGGCAGAGAAATATTCAACAGGAAAATGAACATGATAAATACCCACCAAACCAAGCAAAAGAGGTGGAGATAGGGAGTCTACCTGAATAAGAATTCAGAATAATGATAGTAAAGATGATAAAAAATCTTGAAAACAAAATGGAGTTACAGATAAATAGACTAGAAACAAGGATTGAGAAGATGCAAGAAACATTTAACAAGGACCTAGAAGAAATAAAAAAGAGTCAATCAATAATGAATAATGCAATAACTGAGATCAAAAGCACTCTGGAGGGAACCAACAGTAGAATAAATGAGGCAGAAGAGAGGATAAGTGAGGTGGAAGATACAATGGAGGAAATAAATGAAGCAGAGAGGAAAAAAGAAAAAAAAAAGAATGGAAAGAAATGAGGACAATCTCAGAGACTTCTGGGACAATGTTAAATGCCCCATCATTCAAAACATAAGTGTCCCAGAAGAAGAAGACAAAAAGAAAGGACACAACAAAATACTTGAGGAGATAATAGGTGAAAACGTCCCTAAAATGGGAAGAAAATAGCCACCCAAGTCCAAGAAAACCAGAGAGTCCCAAAAAGGAGAAATCCAAGGTGAAACTCCCCAAGACACATATAATCAAACTAACAAAGATCAAGCACAAAAAGCAAATATTAAAAGTAGTCAGGAAAAAGCAACAAACAACACACAATGGGACCCATAAGGATAACAGCTGACCTTTCAATAGAAATTCTTCAGTCCAGAAGGGAATGGCAGGACATACTTAAACTGATGAAAAAGAAAAACCTACAACCAACATTACTGTACCTAGCAAAGAATTCTTTCAGATATGAAGGAGAAATCAAAAGCTTTACAGGCAAGCAAAAGTTGAGAGAATTCAGCACCACCAAACCAGCTCTCTAACAAATGCTAAAGGATCTTCTCTAAACAGGAAACACAGAAAACATTCGTAAAATCAAACCCAAAACAACAAAGTAAATGGCAATGGGATCATGCTTATCAATAATTACCTTAAATGTAAATGGATTGAATGCCCAACCAAAAGACAAATACTGATGGAATGGGTACAAAAACCCCTATATATGCTGTCTACAAGAGACCCACCTTAAACCAAGGGACACATATAGACTGAAACTGAAGGGCTGGAAAGAGACATTTCATGCAAATGGAGAACAAAAGAAAGCAAGAGTAGTAATACTCATGCCAGACAAAATAGACTTTAAAATAAAGACCTTGAAAAGAGACAAAGAAGCACACTTCATAATGATCAAACGATCAATCCAAGAAGAAGATATAACAATTATAAATATATATGCACCCAACATAAGAGTACCTCAGTACATAAGACAAATGCTAATAAGCGTGAAATGGGAAATTAACAGTAGCATAATAATAATGGGATACTTTAATACCTTACTCACATCTGTGGATGGATCAACCAAACAGAAAATTATCAAGGAAATACAAGCTTTAAATGACACAATGGACCAGGGAGACCTAGTTGTTATCTACAGGACATTTCACCCCAAAACAATGAATTTCATCTTTTTCTCAAGTGCACACGGAACATTCTCCAGGATAGGTCAAATCCCAGGCCATAAATCTAGCCTCGATAAATTCAAAAATATTGAAATCATTTCAAGCATCTTTTCTGACCACAATGTGGTAAGATTAGATGTCAACTAGAAGGGGAAAAAAAAACTTAAAAATACAACCATATGGAAGGTAAACATGTTTCTGAATAACCAATAGATCACTGAAGAAATCAAAAAGGAAATCAAAATATGCATAAAAACAAATGAAAATTAAAATATGACAACCCAAAACCTATGGGAATCAGTAAAAGCAGTGCTAAGAGGAAGGTTCATAGCAATACAAGCTTACCTCAAGAAACAAGAGAAACATCACATAAATAACCTAACTTTACATCTAAAGCAACTAGAAAAAGAAGAAATGAAGAACCCCAAAGTTAGTAGGAGGAAAGAAATCATAAAAATCAGAGCAGAAATAAGTGGAAAAGAAACAAAGGAGACTATAGCAAAAATCAACAAAATTAAAAGCTGGTTCTTTGAGAAGATATGTAAAATAGACAAACTATTAGCTAGACTCATCAAGAAAAAAAAAAGAATAATCAAATCAGTAAAAATAGAAATGAAAATGGAGAAATCACAACAGAAAACACAGAAATACAAAAGATAATAAGAGACTGCTATCAACAACTATATGCCAATAAAATGGGAAGCTTGGAAGAAATGGATGAATTCTTAGAAAAGTATAACCTTCCAAAACTGAACCAGGAAGAAATAGAAAATCTTAACAGACCCATCACAAGAACAGAAATTGAAACTGTAACCAAAAATCTTCCAACAAACAAAAGCCCAGAACCAGATGGGTTCAGTGGTGAATTCTACCAAAAATTTATAGAAGTGCTAACATCCATCTTACTCAAACTCCTCCAGAAAATTTCAGGGGAAGGTAAACTCCCAAACTCATTCTATGAGGCCACCATCACCCTAATACCAAAACCAGAAAAAGATACCATAAAAAAAAGAAAACTACAGGCCAATATCACTGATGAACATTGATGCAAAAATACTCAACAAATTCTAGCAAACAGAATCAAACAACATATTAAAAAGATCATACATCATGACTAAGTGGACTTTATCCCAGGGATGTAGGGATTCTCCAGTTTTCACAAATCAATCAATGTGATATACCACATTAACAGATAGAAAAATAATACCATAAGGTTATCTCAATAGATGCAAAGAAAGTTTCTGACAAAATTCAACATCCATTTATGATTTTAAAAAAACAAACTCAGAACCTCTCCAGAAAGTAAGCATAGAAGAAATGTATTTCAACATAGTCAAAGCCATCTATGATAAACTCACAGCAAACATTATCCTCAATGGTAAAAAACTGAAAGCATTTCCTCTAAAGTCAGGAACAAGAAAAGGGTGCTCACTCTCAACACTACTATTCAACATAATTTTGCAAGTTTTAGCCACAGCAATCAGAGAAGAAAGAGAAATAAAAGGAATCCAGATTGAAAAAGAAGAAGTAAACCTCTCATTGTTTGCAGATGACATGACCCTGTACTTAGAAAACCCTAAAGACACCACCAGAAAGTTACTAGAGCTAATCAATGAATATAGTAAAGTTGCAGGATATAAAATTAACACACAGAAACCCCTTGCATTCCTATATGTTAACCATGAGTAAACAGAAAGAGAAATTAGGGAAACAATAACATTCGCCACTACAATGAAAAGAATCCAAGACTTAGGAATAAATTTACCTAAAGAAGCAAAAGACCTACATATAGAAAAGAAAAACACTGATGAAAGAAATCAAAGATGACACAAATAGATAGAGAAATATACCATGCTCATGGATCAGAAGAATCAATATAGTGAAAATGAGTATACCACCCAAAGCAATTTATAGATTCAATGCAATCCCTATGAAGCAATCAACAGTATTTTTCACAGAACTAAAACAATTTCACAATTTGTATGGAAATACAGAAAGTCTCGAATAGCCAAGCCAATCTTGAGAAAGCAGACTAGAAGAGAAGGAATCAACCTTCCTGACTTCAGACTATACTACAAAGCTACAGTCATCAAGAGAGTATGGTACTGGCACAAAGACAGAAATATAGGTCACTGGAACAAAACAGAAAGCACAGAGGTGAATCCATTCAGCTTTGAACATGTTATCTTTTACAAAGGAGGAAAAAATATACAATGGAGAAAAGACAATCTCTTTAATAGGTGGTTCTGGGAAAACTGGTCAACCACCTGTGATAGAATGAAATTAGAACACTTTATTACACCACACAGAAGAATAAATTCAAAATGGAATAAACATCTAAATGTAAGACCAGAGACTATAAAACTCCTAGAGGAAAACAGATAGAATACTCTCTGGCATAAATCAAAGCAAGATCCTCTATGACCCTCCTTCCAGAATAATTGAAATAAAACAAAAAATAAACAAATGGGACCTAATTAAGCTTTTTCACAACAAAGGAAACTATAAGCAAGGTGAAAAGACAGCCTTTGGAATGGGAGAAAATAATATCAAATGAAGCAACTGACAAAGAATTAATCTCCAAAATATACAAGCAGCTCATGCAGCTCAGTACCAGAAAAATAGAGAACCCAATCCAATCAAAAAATGGGCCAGAAAACTAAACAGACATTTCTCCAAAGAACACATACAGATGGATAACAAACACATGAAAAGATGTTCAACATCACTTATTATCAGAGAAATGCAAATCAAACCCACAATGAGGTACAATCTCATGCCAGTCACAATGGCTGCCATCAAAAAGTCTACAAACAATAAATGCTGGAGAGGGTCTGGAGAAAGGAGACCATCTTACACTGTTGGTGGGAATGCGAACTAGTATAGCCACAATGGAGAACAGTGTGGCGATTCCTTTAAAAAACTGGACATAGAACTGCCATACAACCCAGGAATCCCACTGCTTGGCATATACACTGAGGAAACCAAAATTGAAAGAGACACGTGTACCCCAATGCTCACTGCAGCACTGTTTACAAGAGCTAGGACATAGAGCAACTTCGATGTACATCAACAGATGAGTGGATAAGGAATTTGTGGTATATATACACAATGAAATATTACTCAGCTATTAAAAAGAACACATTTGAGTCAGTTCTAATGAGGTGGATGAAACTGGAGCCTATTATACAGAGTGAAGTAAGTCAGAAAAAAAGAAAAAAAACACTGATACAGTATATTAATGTGTGTATAAGGAATTTAGAAAGATGGTAACAATAACCCTATGTGCAAGACAGCAAAAGAGACACAGATATAAAGAACAGACTTTTGGACTCTTTAGGAGAAGCTGAAGATGGAATGATTTGAGAGAATAGCATTGAAATGTGTATATTACTATATGTGAAATAGATGACCAGTCCAAGTTTGATGCATGAAACATGGCACTCAAAACCGGTGCACTGGACAACTCAGAGGGATGGGATGGGGAAGGTGGTGGGAAGGGGATTTGGGACGGGGGACACATATAATTGACATGTCTGATTCACGTCAATATATGGCAAAAACCACCACAATATTGTAATTAGCCTCCAATTAAAATAAATTAATTAAAAATGCATTTAATACATGTAACCTACCACACATCACAGCTTAGCTCAGCCTACCTTAAACATGTTCAGATCACTTACATTAGCTGTGTTCTCTCTCTGCATTTCCCTTTGGTCTCCTGGCTTCCTTGCTGTGGAACTCCCACCAACAACTTCTCTGTGTTATCAGTCTTACACTTTTCTTTTTCATGGTTTTATCAGATCATTGAATGGTCAGTACTGAATTATAAATACACTCATAAAGGGCACTAGAGGCTGTATGATTGATACAATGAACATCTGTCTGAGCTTAGGTGTTGAGGATCTGAAATTTGTTATGCCAGTGCCCCTTCATCTGTGGTTTTGATTTGTGAGGTTTCAGTTACCCTTGGCCAACAATCTCCAAAAATATTAAATGGAAAATTCTAGGAGTAAAAAATTTGTCAGTTTTCAATTGCATATCATTCTGGATAGTGTGTTGAACTCTCACTGTCCTGCTCCATTCTGCTGCCTCAGCCATAGAGCATCCCTTTGTCTAGCATGTCTGCCCATTAGTCACTTACTAGCTGCATNCAAAAATATTAAATAGAAAATTCTAGGAGTAAAAAATTTGTCAGTTTTCAATTGCATATCATTCTGGATAGTGTGTTGAACTCTCACTGTCCTGCTCCATTCTGCTGCCTCAGCCATAGAGCATCCCTTTGTCTAGCATGTCTGCCCATTAGTCACTTACTAGCTGCATTGTTTATCAGATTGACTGTCATGATACTGCAGTTCTTGTGTTAAATAAACCTTGTTTTACTTAATAAGGACTCCAAATGTGAGACTGGTGATGCTGACAATTCAGATATTTTCTCACTGTGCCTAATTTATAAATTAAACTTCATCATAGATATACAAACATAAGAAATATATAGGGTTCAGTACTGTCTGTAGTTTCAGGGATCCATTGGGGGTGTTGAAATGTATCCCACATGGATAAAGGAGGACTACCGTTTGTGAGAAAGAGGAACCTTTGACCACATATGTTTTTGGTGCTTTATGCTCTTAGTACCTGTGCACTCAGATGTACTTTTCTTTTTCCACTGTTTAACAATACTGAGTCTTATTTGATGACTTTCATTTATCATAGAGAGCAGTTGTTGATATAAGCTAGAGGTTTTATTCAAGATGGTACTTTTACTTGTTTTTGCAATATTTCTTACTTATATGGAATTTTACCATGACATAAACAATTTATCTTCGAACACAATCTGTCTTTCTCAGCTTAGAAATTATCTAATTCTAAAACATTGTATGAATATAAATGCCAACATAATGCTTCATATTTACACAGTTGATCATTTAAATTATTTATTTACTAATTAATTATTATTCACTAAAATATTTTTCTTTTAGTTATGACTGATTTCAGATCTTCAGTGAATTAATAACTTGAATGAGCTCCTACCAATTCCTCTTTCAGGTTCTGCTGTGATGAATGTGGACTTTATCTAAGCTAGTTATGCCTGACTATCTAGACAGGATGCATGTTCTCCTACACACCTCCTGTGGAGAATGTGGGAGGGGACTGGATGTGGTTATACAACTTATGAGAAAAATTATTTTTGATCAGTGACTGAAAAGTAGAAAGTAATAGGTTTTAAGCCCACTCTATTCACTTTTTTTTAGCCCATTCTAAGTACTGAAATGTCTTTTGTTTGCCATGAAATGATGACTAGTTGCAAAATAATATCATTTTATAAGATTTTAACATTCTTTGGCATTTTATTTCTTTGGAATTGGAATAAAAACTAACTGACCTTTTCCAGTCCTGTGGCCACTGCTGAGGTTTACAAATTTGTTGGCATATTGAGTGAAGCACTTTCACAACATCATTTTTTAGGATTTGAAATACCTCAACTGGAATTTCATCACCTCCACTAGCTTTGTTCGCAGTAATGCTTCTTAAGGCCCACTTGACTTCACCTTCCAGGATGTCTGGTTCTAGGTGAGTGATCACACCATCATGGTTATCTGGGTCATGAAGATCTCTCTTGCATAATTCTTCTGTGTGTTCTTGTTACCTCTTGTATTGCCTTCTCTTGGATTTAGAAAAGGCAGAGGAACGAGAAATCAAATTGCCAACATCGTTGAATCATCAAAAAAGCAAGATCGACTATACCAAAGCCATTGACTGAGTGGATCATATCATAACAAAGTGCAGAAAATTCTTCAAGAGATGGAAATACCAGACCACCTTATCTGCCTCCTGAGAAATGTGATTGCAGGTCAAGAAGCAACAGTTAGAACTGGACATGGAACAACAGATTGGTTCCAAATCAGGAAAGGAGTATGTCAAAGCTGTATATTGTCACCCTGCTTATTTAACTTATATGCAGAGTACATCATGCAAAATGCCAGGCTAAATCACTGCAGATGGTGACTGCAGCCATAAAATTAAAAAGCACTTGCTCCTTGGAAGAATATTTATGACCAACTTAGGCAGCATATTAAAAGGCAGAGACATTACTTTTCCAACTAAGATCCATGTAGTCAAAGCTATGGTTTTTCCAGTAGTCACATGTGAATGTGATAGTTGGATCATAAAGAAAGCTGAGCACTGAATAACTGATATTTTGAACTGTGGTATTGGAGAAGACTCTTGGGAGTCCCTTGGACTGCAAGGAGATCAAACCAGGTAATCCTAAAGGAAATCAATCCTGAATATTCATTGGAAGGACTGATGCTGAAGCTCCAATACTTTGGCCACATGATGCGAAGAACTGACTCATCGGATAAGACCCTGATGCTTGGCAAGATTGAAGGCAGGAGGAGAAGGGGACAACAGACGATGAGATGTTTGGATGGCATCACTGACTTGATGGCAAGCTCCAGGAGTTGGTGATGGACAGGGAGGCCTGGCATGCTGCAGTCCATGGGGTCGTACAAAGTTGGACACGACTGAGCAATTGAACTGAACTGATAAGATGTTAAAGATAACTGCCAAATGTGTTATTTTCTGGTTAATTGTTTTACCTAGTTTAGCTTTTCTAGATTACTGTCTAGTACTTCACAAGTTGTGCAGTACAATTTATAATCTGGCTTTGGCAATTTTCTTGGACATTACTTGTCCAAGAGCTATGATGATAACTTCAAAAGGTTCTAGGGCCCAACAAGCATTAGCTGTTTCTTCTCTCCTTGGTTTAGGAAAAAAGCAACACAAGAAAAAAATGATCACAGTTAATTATCACTTACAAAATTTACTCTTGAAATGTTAATTTTAGGTTAACTTTCTTGATGGAAAATTTTGATTCTCCCAATTCATAGTTATGAAAACGAATACTCATGAAGTTGTACATAATATGTTTTATTGAACTATAGTATATTAAAGTAGTATTTATTCATTCAATAAATATTTATGGAGATTCTAGATATGTTTTATTAGGTACTAAGGTAAAATATTTAACAAAACAATATGCACCTTGCTTAATAGAGTTCTTAGAGAAGTAGACAAAATGCAAGTAAGAAAATAATATTGATTACATAACCTAGAAAATAATAATGAAAAATATGAGCAAACAACTGGTATTGTCAAAAAGCAGGGCCATCCTTACTTAAAAAAGATAGAGGCTGCCACGAAGTGACAAGAGTTGTTGAATTTATTTCTGAAACAGAGCAGACTTCCAGACATAGAGATAAGACTTGTTGGCCAAGGAGAAGAGATGGAGTCTCGGGTTAGCAGGTGCAAACTATTACCTAGAGAGTGGATAATCAGAAAGATCTTATTGCATATCACAATAAACTATATTAATATTCTTTGATAAAACTTATGAAAAGAATATGAAAAAGAATGCACATATATGTGTAACTGAATCACTTTGCTATATTGTAGAACTTAACACACCCTTGTAAATCAACTATATCTCAATAATTTTTTAAAAAGATATAATATGCTTAGCTCTGTAACTCAGAGAGTGGCCAGGAAATGTATGGAGCTCTTCAAACAGAGGTAAAAGGGAAGCATATCAAGAAAATAAAATAATATTAGCAAGTCTAACTTATAAATAACCATATTGAGGCATTTTCCACAGTTCCCAGGAAGAAAAATTGGGTAAAATGTATGGTTTTCTTGCACTTTTCTCTGCAGGATTCACAACCAGCAAATATTTTCTACTGTCACAAGTTATATAAACCTATGCTCCTTTGCATATATGAGATATTAATATTTTTATTTTTTAGAATGAAAAAGAGAATCAATAATAAAAATAAATCTTTTTGGCCACCCTTCCAAACAGAAATTAAAAATATTCACATTGTACTTATTCTTATAACAGCTTTGATAAGGTAAAAGTCTCCTTTTGCCTTAGGTTAAAAGTAAGATATGTAGTGGCATAGGGCTGTTTACATACAGACATCCTCTAAACATACTGATGCTTTAAGGACCTTTCAGTAATCAGACTCCTGACCAACAGATTGATGTTTTCTCCACTGGATTGGTAGAGTTGGGGACAGAGTTCAAGGTATTTCAGGGATCAAAAACTAGCTGAAGATTATAACACCTGACACTTCTGTAGGAGATTATTCTAATTAATGGCATTATACAAATAAGAATTTAGGTCAAATAATGTCTTTGAAATAGAAGAGGTTAAATTTCTACTTTCATTGATTTGATTTATAAACTTTTTGAATAGATAGATTGATTAAGATAGTGATTGGTGAATTATTTCTGACATTGAATTAAATGTTTCCTTTCAGACTAAAATTTTGTTGTTTCATGAAAGCAAGGCACACCCGTCAGGTTAGCCCATAGCTGCCACGTGGTGAGCACGAGGTAAGACATGGCTTAACAGAAAATTCCTTTCCACCAGTTATTCCTGGGTATACTCCAGGGATGCTTTGTAAGTTACAGATAATAGTGTTCATTCTCTGTACACTAACCCTCACTTGAGCTGTATTTTGCAATTTTGAAAATTGAAACAGACCATGCAATGAGACATATATCAGATGANAGCACGAGGTAAGACATGGCTTAACAGAAAATTCCTTTCCACCAGTTATTCCTGGGTATACTCCAGGGATGCTTTGTAAGTTACAGATAATAGTGTTCATTCTCTGTACACTAACCCTCACTTGAGCTGTATTTTGCAATTTTGAAAATTGAAACAGACCATGCAATGAGACATATATCAGATGAAAATAAGACCTTTCTTTTTCTTGGAGACTTTTAAACCAATATAGCTAAACAAACACAAATCTAAACTGAAATCAATGTCTTGTGTAAGAGTGTATATAGAATGTACACCATGGTTATCAATTCAGTAGATCTGAGAGGAGACTCAACTATGGGAGTAAGTTGACTTACGATGTTGTGATAGTTTCAGGTATAACAAAGAGACTCAGCTCACATACCTGTACAAATGTGTATATATGTAAATAATATAGTCCTCTTTTTTAGATTCTTTTCCCAGATGATTCATTACGGAGTGTTGAGTAGAATTCCATGTGTTATAGATCAGGTACTTATTAGTTATCTATTTTATGGATAGTAGTGTGTATACTTTTTAAGTGTTCCTGATTTCTTTCATACTTACTCTTAACTTTATAGAGGTATATTGAAAGATACTGAGACAGTGAAAAGAAGCATAGGAAATATCTGAGTTCTGATATTCCTCTGGTTTTCATATTCAATTTTAACTTTATATTATTATTCTACTCATGTTGAAATAAGACATATTGCCTCAGTAATTATGGAGCTTTGTTCTCTGGTTATTATTATTATTATTTTTTAATAAATAACAACCCTAAACACTGACTATTCTGGTCTGTGCTATATATCAAGATATCAGGAGAAAATGGGTAAAAAAAAAAAAAAAAAAGTGCTTGTTTTCTAGATTTGTTTTGAAGACAAATTAATCAGAAACATTTATAACTTCACATCATAAATCTTCTGTTAAGCAAAAGCAGAAGACTGACTGGGGATTCTAGGCAGGGGATACAAAACTATATTTAAATTTGATTGAAGAACAGAAGCACACCTTACCATGGTAATGTAATTATCTTCATATAAACACTAAGAAGAAACACATAGAACCCCTTAGAAGAAATGGGATAGCCCTCATAGTCAACAAAAGTGGCTAAAATGAAGCACTTAAGTATGATCTGAAAAACTACAGAATGATCTCTATTCGTTTCCAAGGCAAGCCATTCAATACCACAGTAATCCAAGTCTATGCTCCAACCAATAAGGCTGAAGAAGCTGAAGTTGAACAGTTCTATGAAGACCTACAAGACCTTTTAGAAGTACCACAAATAAAAGATGTCCTTTTTATCAGAGGGGAATGGAATGTAAAAGTAGGAGTAGGAAGTCAAGAGAGACCTGAAGTGACAGGCAAATTTGGCCTTGGAGTACAGAATGAAGCAGAGCAAAGGCTAACAGAGTTTTGCCAAAAGAACGCAATGATCAAGCAAACACCCTCTTCCAACAACAGAAGAGAAAACTCTAAACGTGGACATCACCAGGTGGTCAATACCAAAATCAGATTGATTATATTCTTTGCAGCCAAAGATGGACAAGCTCTATACAGTCAGCAAAAACAAGACCAGGAGATGACTGTGGCTCAGATCATGAACACTTTATTGACAAATTCAGACTTGAATCAAAGGAGGGAAAACCACTAGACCATTCAGGTATGACCTAGATCAAATCCCTTATGATTATACAGTGGAAGTGACAAATAGATTCAAGGGACTAGATCTGATAGATGGAGTGCCTGAAGAACTATGGATGGAGGTTCATGCCATTGTACAGGAGGCAGTGATCAAGACCATCCCCAAGAAAAGAAATGTAAAAAGGCAAAATGGTTGTCTGAGGAGGAATTAAAAGTAGCTGAGAAAAGAAGAGAAGTTAAACGCAAAGGACAAAAAGAAATATATACCCATTCGATTATAGAGTTCCAAAGAATAGCGAGGAGAGATAAGAAAGCCTTCCTCAGTTGTATAAAAAGGCAAAATGGTTGTCTGAGGAGGAATTAAAAGTAGCTGAGAAAAGAAGAGAAGTTAAACGCAAAGGACAAAAAGAAATATATACCCATTCGATTATAGAGTTCCAAAGAATAGCGAGGAGAGATAAGAAAGCCTTCCTCAGTTGTCAGCACAAAGAAATAGAGGGAAACAATAGAATGGGAAAGACTAGAGATCTCAAGAAAATTAGAGATACCAAGGAAACATTTCATGCAAATATGGGCTCAATAAAGGACGAAATGGTATTGACCTAACAAGAACAGAAGATATTAACAAGAGGTGGCAAGAATACACAAAAGAACTGTACAAAAAAGATATTCATGACCCAGATAACCATGATGGTGTGAACACTCACCTAGAGTCAGATATCCTAAAATGTGAAGTCAAGTGGTTCTCAGGAAGCATCACTACGAACAAAGCTAGTGGAGGTGATGGAATTCCAGTTGAGCTATTTCAAATCTTAAAAGATAACACTGTGAAAGTGCTGCACTCGATATGACAGCAAATTTGAAAAACTCAGCCATGGCCACAGAACAGAACAAGGTCAATTTTCATTCCAATCCCAAAGAAAGGCAATGCCAAAGAAAGTTTAAATTACTTCACAATTGCACTCATTTCACACTCTAGCAAAGTAATGCTCAAAATTCTCCAAGTTAGGCTTCAATAAATGTGAAGCATGAACTTCCAGATTTTCAACCTGGATTTAGAAAAAGCAGAGATCAAACTGCCATCATCGTTGGATCACTGAAAAAGCAAGAGAGCTCCAGAGAAACATCTACTTCTGCTTTATTGACTATGCCAAAGCCTTTGACTGTGTGGATCACAACAAACTGTGAAAAATTCTTAAAGTGATAGGGATACCAGACCACCTGACCTGCCTCCTGAGAAATCTGTATGTAGGTCAAGATGCAACAGTTAGAACCAGACATGAAACAACAGACTGGTTTCATATCAGGAAGGGAGTATATCAAGGCTGTATGTTGTCACCCTGCTTATTTAATTTATATGCAGATTGTATCATGCAAAATGCTGGTCTGGATGAAGCACAGGCTGGAATCAAGATTATCAATAAAAATATCAATAATCTCACATATGCAAATGACACTCCCCTTATTGCAGAAAGTGAAGAGGAACTAAAGAGCCTCTTGATGAAAGTGATAGAGGAGAGTGAAAAAGCTGGCTTAAAATTCAACATTCAAAAAACTAAGAACACAGTATCTGGTCCCATCACTTCAAGGAAAATAGATGGGAAAACAATAGAAACCATAACAGACTTTATTTTCTTGGGCTCCAAAATCACTGCAGATGGTGACTGCAGCCATGAAATTAAAGGAAATTTGCTCCTTGGAAGAATAGTTATGACCAACCTAGACAGCATATTAAAAAACAGAGACATTACTTTGCTGACAAAGGTCAAAGTAAAAATTATGGTTTTTCCAGAAGTCATGTATGGATGTGAGAGTTGGACTATAAAGAAAGCTGAGCACCGGAGAATTGACGCTTTTGAACTGTGGTGTTGGAGAAGACTTTTGAGAGGGCTTGGACTGCAAGGAGATCAAACCAGTCAACCCTAAAGGAACTCAGTCCTGAATATTCATTGGAAGGACTGATGCTGAAGCTGAAGTTCTAATACTCTGGCCACCTGATGCGGATAACTGACTCATTGGAAAAGACCCTGATTAGGGTAAGAATTAAGGCAGGAGGTGAAAGGGACAACAGTAGATGAGATAGCTGGATGGAATCACTGACTCGATGGACATGAGTTTGAGCAAGCTCCAGTAGTTGGTGACATACAGGGAGGCCTGGTGTGCTGCAGTCCATGGGGTCACCCAGAGTTGAACATGACTGAGCGACTGAACTGCACTGAAACACACATGCCCAGGAGAAGTGCACAAGGAGCAATAGTTGGGGCAGGGACCCCCCCAGGTAGCCAAGTTGAACAGCTGAATGAACCCTCTTCCTGGGGGAGCTGCAGCCCACTTTCACACCCAAAACAGAAAAAAAAAGGCCACTCCAAAGAAAGATCCCTTTTTCTCAGCATGATTTCTGCCTATTTGCTGTGGATATCCTAATAACTCCTTTTATTCAGAGAAAGTCCAGTTTGTGAAATGCCACCATACTGTGACAAGTTAGAATGGGCTAAGAAATTTTCCCTCCTTACTCTGCAGCTTTTCCACTCTTTTTCAGAGAAAGTCTAGAAGATCTGCATTAGTTAATATAAAAACATAACTCAAGTGCTTGAATCTCATTTCCTAGAACCTACTCTAATCATCATTTGTCACGAGCATATTTGTGACTCTTTATATGCACACATATTCACATGTGGTAATTCAAGTGACTCACTTCAATATGCAGAAACTGCCAGATCTTCTTACAGGTCTTGCCATATTATTCCTTCCCTGGATTTCTAGGAAGTGCAACAGGCCCAGAGGAGAATGCTCTTCTTGTCAGGATGGTGACCACTTATACAGCAGCAATGAACACCCATGCTGACATTTATAAACAATGCTTCTGCCAGCTTTACTTTTGTAAGTGCAAGCATATTTTATGAATTTAAGTTTTTCCCTAAAGACCTATACCAAGGGGAAATGTGAGCAGCTATGCTTCTGTGTAAATTAATTAGATAAACAAGTGAACTGGAGGCCTGGTTGCACAGGAGATAACCCTCTTACCTTTTCCAGAAGACAGGTTAATAACTTGGCCTTGCCTGACTTCCTAATTTTCTAAGACTAGTTTTTCAAATAGTAGATAGATTATATCTATCCCGTTTTTGGCTCAGCTTCTAAAACATTGTGCATGGAGCCTGGAGCAATAATGAAATGTCAGGATGTTGTGAATAAATTCAAATTGTGAACAACTTAATTAAAACCTCCAGAAGTTTAATTCAAAATGTTTGCAAATTCTAGGAATTGGATTGCTTTTATAGTCTAATTCAGTTTCTTATCTTCTTTACTGTTTGGAAGATAAATGCAAACTAGATAAAACTATCACTTTATCAAACTGATAAACTGATAAACTCAAGTTTTTACATACTACCCACAAATATTTCTTCTTCTATTTTTTGCTTTTGTAAAAACATAATTTTTATTGAAGTATATGCATCCCAGGTGGCACTAGTGGTAAAGAACCTGCCTGCCAATGCAGGAGACTTAAGAGATGCAGGTTTGATCCCTGGGTCAGAAAGATCCCCTCGAGGAGGGAATGACAACCCACTCCAGTATTCTTGCCTGGAGAATCCCATGGATAAAGTAGTCTGAGGGGCTACAGTTCACAGGTTTGCAAAGAGTCAGACATGACTAAAGTGACTTAGCATGCAAGCGTTGGAGTATAGTTGATTTGCAATGTTGTGTTAGTTTCATACTAGAAGTGTGGTAAAAATGAACCTATTTGCAGGACAGGAATGGAGATGCAGAAGTAAAGAATGGCCATGTGGTCACAGTGGGGAAAGGGGAACAGAGGGTAGGACAAATAGGGAGAATAGAATTGACATATATATATATATATATACTTCCATGGATAAAACAGATAGCTAGTGGGAACCTGCTGTATAGCACAGGAATTTCAGCTCCATGTTCTGTGATGATCTAGAGGAGTGGGATGGAGGCGGGTGAGGGAGAGAGGTTCAAGAGGGAGGAAATATATATATACATATAGCTGATTCAATTTGTTGTACATCAGAAACTAACACATCATTGTAAAACAATTATACTCCAATAAAATATAAAAACAACAAAAATAAAACCAAACTAGTTAAATAAGAACCTACTATATAGCACAGGGAACTCCATTCAGCATGGTGTAATAACCTATATGGGAAAATAATCTAAAAAAGAGTGGATATATGTATAAGTGTAACTGATTCCCTCTGTTTGTTTTTAAATGCATGTATTTAGCCAGTGCCATACTATATTGATAAGTCAAGTTGGACTAACTCTATACCAGAAAATAAGAAAGTGAGGAGAAGAAATGAATATCAGGACTGACAGAAACAGAACAGGAGCAAGAGCTAGAAGAATACTGAGGACCCTGGACAGACTTGATCAACCTTCAAGCCCCTTTTCTTCTAGATATGGAAAGCAAAAATCAGCTTTTCCCAGATTCCCTTGCAGGTAGGGTTCTCAAGGTAAATTAGGTCCATCAGTTGCACACTCTCCTAAGATCTGGAAAAGTTGAAATGAGGTCCTGATGGTGCTTGTGTGACAGAGGCTGCTTTCAATACTGGGTGTGGAAATGTTCAGCTGCCCTAGCTGCAGCAGTGAAGAATCCACCAAGAGTTTTATAGATGCTGAGAGTCAGCTGTCATAGTGCAGATGGGACTCTGTCTCCAGACTAGTTCAGGACAAATAGCAATCTCTCCCTATGAAACCAAGAATGTTGTCATGGGATTATTTCCAAGAAGCTCAGATGAAATATTCTTCAGCTCCCCCAACAACTTAATTCTCATTTTAACTGTTTTAGAGTAGTTTCTGTTTCCTGTACTGAACACTGACTGATAAAGGAAGTGAGGGCCAGAGGCTCTGTACTGAATTTTCTGTTCTTAGAACCAAGGAAATTTTCCAGTCATAACACCTAAATGAATTGCCAGGTTAGAACCGCATCTATGGTCCAAAGTCAATTTCAAATCCAAACTAAATTCAAATCCAAACAAAATTGAAGGGAAAGAAAAAGCTAGTGGCTGAAACAGAAGTTTCAGGGAAAAGGGAAGTAAGACAGCTAATCCATGCAGAAATGTAGCAGGCAATGGTCCAAAGCAATTTGTCAGCCCCCAAATTCATCTTCTTTCCCTTTTGTACTTTCTTTTGTTCAAGTATAGTTTCCTCCAGCCAGCACTTTTGTGGCCTTTTTTACAGAGCATTTGGCAACACATTAATGAGGCAAAACTTGAACTGCTGAAGGGATTCATGGTAGTAAATACAGGGTTTGAATTTGAAGGGCCTATTTACATACACTAACAAGCTTGGCATTTGCAATACAGGCAAAGCTAAGTCATTGACAGTTTCAGAGCACTGAATTCTATTCATGTTTTGAAAAGACAATTTTTAAGCAAAATTCAAAACAGATTAGATACAATAACACCCAGAAGCAGAAAGACAACTTAATGGAATATCAAAATATTACAGTGCAGATATGATGGTGCTATGAACAGAAATGGAGTAAAAAGATTTATCGGGTAGATTTGATAAGATAATTTGTGAGGGATTGGGGTACACAACAGGGAAGGATGCACTTTATAATTTGGACAAATGGATAAAATGTGGTGCCTTTTATAAAGGCATAGAACAAGCATGGTTTTCATAGGAATAAAGAACAAGGAAGGACTCAGCACGGTAAGAAGTCAGGGTTAGGGATGGTCTTGTTCCTGATGACACCCTAACTAAATCCTCTTTTGTCTGTATAACAGAGGTGAGAATATCTCTCCTCCCTCATACGTGAAATTGATATGTGTAGAAAAGGAGCTAATGTGATGGAGACATGAATGTTGTTTCATTTGAATGTTATTTTAATTCATTTGGAAATACTAGAGTGAGTGAAGTCGCTCAGTCGTGTCTGACTCTTTGTGACCCCATGGACTGTAGCCTACCGGGCTCCTCTGTCCATGGGATTTTCCAGGCAAGAGTACTGGAGTGGGTTGCCATTGTCTTCTCCAGAGGATCTTCCCGGCCCAGGGCTCGAACCCGGGTCTCCCACAGTGTAGGCAGACGCTTTACCGTCTGAGCCACAAAATAACTAGAAAGGTTTGTAAAAACTTCAACCTTGAAAAAATTAGATCTCGTTTCCTTCTTCTAGCTCAGTTTAAAGTTTGATCCAAAATGTTATTGTTTTTAAACCTTAGAACAGGAGGGCTGGACAACTTTTGTATGAAGAATAAAAATTGCGATTTGGAGCACAATCAAGTAAAATGTACACGAGTCAGAGATTTCCATGAAAAGGGGAACAATTACCATGGAATAATGCACTTCAGTGTATTGTGCACAGCCTGGTGTAACATCAATCAAAGCTTCCCAGAAGTCGTTAGAAACAGAACAGTGAACCACAATTTCATTATCAAGTCCAAGTCCACACATAAGCATCAGGCACACTCAGGAACTTGGCCTCATTTTCAGCCATTTTGATAAGTAAAGGCAATGAATATAAACCTTTTGTGTGTTGCTTTATTACATTAAAATAAACAAACAATTGCACCATGTTTCTGTACTTCATTCTTTTGTTTTTGAAGAGAAAGAGACAATTTGTTATCAAAAACAAGACAAAATAAAAAATTATATTCATAAATCAGCACCTGGGTTAATTTCACATTTTTACACAGAAATAAAAACATGCCAAAGGAAAAAAAAAGCAAAAAACAAAACCTGTTTTGGTACATCAAAGTTGTGGCTTTAAGGGAATAAGTAGCAGCAACTCGGCACCCGATAAAACCAGTCACATAACCTTAAAGAAATTCCACAGACTGTTTTCTGTACTTCCAAACAATTTTTGTGAAATATATATGTGATTAAAATAGTACATACATGATATATTATGTTTGTTCAATTTATGTTAAGAGAAAATAAAACTTTGTTACTATTAGGTCTTAAGTCAGTCTCTACATTTATTCTTTATCCTCATAGGCATCTACTCAGGTCAGGGCAGCTTTCTGGATATTAATAAACATATTATTATTGTAAATGCATGTAAATATTTATATTATCACATTTGTAGTAAATAAAATCTGGCATAATAACTAGGATAGCAGTCTTACTATAATTTGCAATCAATGTATGGGACAAGTAAGCCCACATTCAAATTTCTTAAAATCCCAGAGTAAGAAGTCTTTTGGACTGGCAGGTAAATGAGTGGTACAACTAATCTATGGATTTTGGCTAAATATCTAAAAATTGAAGATTTCACATTTATTCTACAAAAGCATTACTTCATTTAATATACTTAGAGAAAATTCTTGGTTAGTGTTAAGTCAAAATTTGCTTCAAATGTCTTCATCTCAGCTTTCCCATCTGTAAGATGGGGAAAATAACATAACACAAGCCTCTTGAAACAAAAATAAAAATAGACTTGGCTTGGCACAGTTCCCCTTGGAACAGGTTGGTGATGGACAATAAGTGGCAGTCTTGGGCCAGATTGGACAAAATTTTATTTATTTCTTTTTTTAGTACCAGGAATTAGCATGATGTTCTCTAGAATGTTTGCAGGGACAAGTTTCCACGTAACTGGGAGGAACTGGCTTTGTAGGGACCTATCTTCAGATTCATACCTACATGATAGTTGTAGTATTTTCTTATGCACACTTGTTATTTAGGGTTTGTTAAAAGATGCACCCTGGTGCCTCTGTTATGAAGCATAAAGTGTCACCTTATGAATAAGATAGATAAAGACAAGGAATGAGGAGTGGTCAAAGCTCAGAGTAGTAGAAAGAGGAATCATTAGCAGTTGAAAGTGTCCTCCCCAAAACAGTGATACCAAGAGATCATTAGCAGCAAAAATCTCAGTGGCTGCTGACTGGACACCTGTGACTAGAGAATATGAGAGAATTTTTCCTGAGTTCAAGGGACTCAGCCTCCTGGAAAACTCAGAGTAACTGGAAAACAAATTAAGGAGGTTGAGTTTTAGGTGAGCAAACTGAAGCAAACCATCCTACTGTGAATTTTAATAATTTCTCTAAATATACCATAGAATCATTTTGGAGAGATAAGAATATATACATATATTTTTAGTGAGGAGGACGTTGAAAACACCGTATGCTTAGAATCACAGGAAAGTTGAGTGTCTAACTTAAAGACACACAGCTAGTTAATGGCAAATTCAAAACTGAAAAATATCATGAATCGCAATTAGAGATAGTGTAAGGAGCTGGCAGAAATGAATTGCCCATCTTAGTGCTATGAGACTTGATCCACTCATTTAAACATTCTGAGTCTTAATTTGCCCATGATCACACAAACAGGAAGCAGCAGAGCTATAGTTCACATTAAAGAAACAGGAACAAAGAGATATTTGGCACACACACAGAAACAGTAAACAGATTTAAATACCAAAATTAAAAGTCATCAGATTCAATTCAATTAAAAAGCAAGTATTTCCATGTGGATAGAAATAACCTTTGAAAGCTGTATATAAGAGACACAATTTACATATAATAATAGAGAAAAATGAAAAGTATTACAAGTGCAAAAAAGATATATTACACAAATACTAACATAAAGAAAGCTGATATAGTGGAACAGATATCAAAAGAAAAACAAGATCATTACTATCTTAAAGAAGAAATTCTATAGTGATAAAATTCCCTGCTTGGGGAACTAAGATTCTTCAAGCTATGTGGCCCCCCAAAAAAGAAAGATAGAAAGAAAGAAAGAAAAATCCCTCCATATTTTAAAACTACGAAGGGCACTTCTATTATTCTGAGTTCTTATACTTATTTTAAAATAAGTTTCTATTTTATGTTGAGTTATGTGATCTATTTATAAATGTTGGATATTAATCCTTTATCAGTCATAGCATTTGAAAAAATGAACAGAAGAACTGAATAGATATGTTCTTTCCCAAAGAGGAAGAGCAGATGACTAACAAACACATAAAAGGATGTTCAGCATTGCTAATCATCAGGGAATTGCAACAAAACCGCAAGATATCACTCACACATATCAGAATGGCTATCACCAAATAAATAAATAGCAAATATTGCTGGAGCTATGAGAAAACAAAAACTCTCTTACACTGTTGTTGGGAATATAAATTGGTGAAGCTACTGTGGAAAGCAATATGGAGGTTTCTCAGAAAACTAAAGATGGAACTACTGTATTACCTAGCAAATCTACTAGTAGGCATATAGCTGAAAAACATAAAAACACTAATTCAAAAAGATATATGTACTCTAATGTTCATAGTAGCAATTTTCAATTGCCAGTGAAACGTAAGTCTCCATCAACAGATAAATGGATTAAGACGGTATGGAATGTGTATATAAAGGAATACTGTGTGTGTGCTATGTCACTTCAGTAGTGCCCATCTCTTTGAGACTCTATGGGCTGTAGGCCACCAGGCTCATCTGTTGGATTCTCCAGGCAAAAGTACTGCAGTGGGTCACCATGTTCAATTCCAGGGGATCTTCCCAACTCAGAGATTGAACCCATGTCTTTTATGTCTCCTGCATTGGCAGGCAGGTTCTCTACCACTAGTACCACCTGGGAAGTCCAATGGGATATTACACACAGCCATATAAAATAATAAAACTTTGTTGTTTGCAGTAACGTGGATGAGAATAATATTAAGTGAAAAAGTCATACAGAGGAAGGCTAATACTGTATGGTATTATGTGTTGAATATAAAAAAAGACAACAAACTAGTGAATACAACAACAACAACAAAAAGAAGCAAACTCACTAATATAGAGAACAAATTAGTGGTTAACAGTGAGGGAGGGGACGGACAATATAGGAGTGGTGGGTTGGGAAGTACTAATTATTGGGTGTAAGGCTATAAAGATGTATTGTTCAATTCAGAGAACATACCTAATATCTTGTAATAACTGTAAATGGAGTATAACCTTTAAAAATTATATAAAAAACAAAACTAACAAAAAGTAATTAAGATAAATCCATCCAAAAATACCCTATGAGTTAAAAAAATCTCACTGAATGTATGAAACTATTCCAAATCAAATTATAATTAAAATAAATATGTATTTCCTCTGTCAAATAAGTGATAATGAGAAAAGATACACTTAGAAATGTATAGCCTTAAAATATCTATATTAGGAAAGAAGAAAGTTGATATTCAGTAATCTAAGCATCTGTCTCAGTTCAGTTCAGTTCAGTCGCTCAGTCGTGTCCGACTCTTTGTGACCCCATGAACCACAANCATCCAAAAATACCCTATGAGTTAAAAAAATCTCACTGAATGTATGAAACTATTCCAAATCAAATTATAATTAAAATAAATATGTATTTCCTCTGTCAAATAAGTGATAATGAGAAAAGATACACTTAGAAATGTATAGCCTTAAAATATCTATATTAGGAAAGAAGAAAGTTGATATTCAGTAATCTAAGCATCTGTCTCAGTTCAGTTCAGTTCAGTCGCTCAGTCGTGTCCGACTCTTTGTGACCCCATGAACCACAACACGCCAGGCCTCCCTGTCTATCACCAACGCTTGGAGTTTACCCAAACCCATGTCCATCGAGTCAGTGATAACACCCAGCCATCTCATCCTCTGTCATCCCCTTCTCCTCTCTCACTCAATCTTCCCCAGCATGAGCATTACTTTACGAGTGTGTGAGATGTGTGCTATTGTGAGGCAGTTTGAGCATTCTTTGGCATTGCCTTTCTTTGGGATTGGAATGAAAACTGACCTTGTCCAGTCTTGTGGCCACTGCTGAGTTTTCCAAATTTGCTGGCATATTGAATGCAGGACTTTCACAGCATCGTCTTTCAGGATTTGAAATAGCTCAACTGGAATTCATCACCTCCACTAGGTTTGTTCATAGTGATGCTTCCTAAGGACCACTTGACTTCACATTCCAGGATGTCTGGCTCTAGGTGAGTGATCACACCATCGTGATTATCTGGGTTATGAACATCTTTTTTGTACAGTTCTTCTGTGTATTCTTGCCATCTCTTAATATCTTCTGCTTCTGTTCAGTCTCTACCATTTCTGTCCTTTATTGAGCCCATGTTTGCATGAAATGTTCCCTTGGCATTTCTAATTTTCTTGAAGAGATCTCTAGTCTTTCTCATTCTAGTGTTTCCCTCTATTTCTTTGCATTGATTGCTGAGGAAGGCTTTTTTATCTCTCCTTGCTATTCTTTGGAACTCTGCATTCAAATGGGTATATCTTTCCTTTTCTCCTTGGCTTTTCACTGCCCTTCTATTCATAGCTATTTGTAAGGGCTCCTCAGACAGCTATTTTGTCTTTTTCTTGGCGATGGTCTTGATTCCTTTCTCCTGTGCAATGTCTCAAGAAATTAGAAATCTGTCTCTAGAAATTAGACAATAAGTTGAACCCAAACTAAATAGAAGAAAGAAAACAGAAAATCAAGTTCAAAATAATTAAATTGAACAAATAATTAACAAAATAATTAAATCAAATATGTAAAGGCCAACACAACTGCATAGGGAAATAATAATCTTTTTAGTTAGCAACAGATGTTGCTAAAATAAGTAGATGCATGTATACCCACTTTTAGAAGAATAAATATGAAGCCTTAGTTCACATTATGCACAAAGATTAACTGAAAGTGGCTCACAGAACTAAATATAAGAGATAAAACTAAAACTCTTAGGAGAAAACAAAGAAGTGAGTCTTTGCAATCTTTGGCTAGGGAGTAATTCCTCAAATACAACACTAACAGCAAAAGCAGCAATGCAGAAAATTTATAGATTTCAAAGGGCACCATGAAGAAAATTAAAGCACAATCCAAAAATTGGGAGAGAATATTTGTTGATATTTTTATTATAAAATCATATTCCTTATAGGGAATTTGTGTCTAGACCATCTAAGTAACTCTGACAACTCAGTATTAAAAAGATAATTGAATACATTTCTCCAAGGAAGATGCATGGGTGGCTAATAAACATTTGAAAAGATGCTCACCATCACAAGTCATTAGGCAAACAAAAAGGCAAAATCATAATGACATCACATCCACTAGAATGGCTACAATCAGAGAGACAGACAAGTGTTGGAGAGAATGTCAAGAAATTGAAACCCTCCTATATTCCTAGTGAGAATTTAAAATGGTGTAGCCATGATGAAAATCATGTTGGCAATTCCTCAAATTTTTAAAAATAGGATTACCATATGACCAATTGATTTTACCTGTGCCTAACCAAGAAAATGAAAATACATGTTCATATAAATACTAGTATATGAATGTTCATAACAACAGTATTCAGAATAGCTCAGAGGTATTAAACAACCTGAATCAACTGATGAATGGATAACATTCAAAATATGTAATGTTTTGCAGTAAAACATTTTGCAATAAAAAGGAATGAAGCATTATACACACTACAACAAGGATGATCCCCTAAAACATTACACTAAGTAAAATAAATCACTCACAGAAGGTTACAAAGTATACCATTTCATTCATATGAGACATCTGAAATAGATAAATTTATAAAGTCAAATTCGGAGAAGGCAATGGCACCCCACTCCAGTACTCTTGCCTGGAAACTCCCATGGACTGGGGAGCCTGGTGGGCTGCAGTCCGTGGGGTTGCTGAGTCAGACATGACTGAACGACTTCACTTTCACTTTTCACTTTCATGCATTGGAGAAGAAAATGGCAACCCACTCCAGCGTTCTTGCCTGGAGAATCCCAGGGATGGCGGAGCCCAGTGGGCTGCCATCTGTGGGGTCACACAGAGTCGGACACGACTGAAGCGACTTAGCATAGAGTCAAATTAAATGAGTAGTTATCTAAGCTTGGAGACTGGAGGGAGGGCTGGTAAGTGACTGCTGATAGGTACAAGTTTCTTTGGGTATGCTAAAATCCTCTGAAATTATATTGTAACGATAGTGTCATAGCTCTGTAAATATGTTAAAAACCATTGAATTACACTTAAATGGGTAGACTTGACGGTATTTGAAATATATCTCAATAGAGTTACCAAGTAAAAAACAAAAAGAAAATTGACGAAGTATAAAATTTGTCCTTTTTAAAAATCTTTATTTGAAAATATTGTCCTTATTTGAAAATATTGCTCAAAACTTGCAAGAAATATCATGATGGAAAGAGACTAGCCCAAAAGACCAGTCAATATCAGAAAGGAAAAGATGACATCATAGAACCTACAGTTGTAATATGACCAATTTTACACTAACAAACTTAGAAATCTATTATCATGTGGATGAAATGACCATGTTTCAAGAAAAATATGACTTTTCTGAACTCAAACTGCTGCTGCTGCTGCTGCTGCTGCTGCTGCTAAGTTGCTTTAGTCATGTCCAACTCTGGGCGACCCCCATAGATGGCAGCTCATCCAGCTCCCCCATCATTGGGATTCTCCAGGCAAGAACACTGGAGTGGGTTGCCATTTCCTTCTCCAATGCATGAAAGTGAAAAGTGAAAGGGAATTCGCTCAGTCCTGTCCATCTCTTAGCAACCCCATGGACTGCAGCCCACCAGGCTCCTCCACCCATGAGATTTTCCAGGCAAGAGTACTGGAATGGGGTGCCATTGCCTTCTCTGGAACTGAAACAGAAATTAACTGAAACAGATCAATTCTGCTTTTCACTTTTCTTAAATTTGTTGAAATTCCATTTTGTTATTTTGGACTTATTCCTTTTTGTTGTTTTATACATTCCTTCTTCAGGATATCAGGAGGGAAAGAGAATGAATCAGTACCCTGAAAGGGAAATAGACATTTGAGTAGAAAGGCAAGTATTTTTATTTTTAAAGAAAAGTAGATGGTTTGAGAGAGATGCTTTTATTCTAATAAAAATAAGTTTGTTCCTTTTAAAAAGGTAGGTAGATCAATTTTTAACAAAGTTTTAAATATTTTTATAAGAAGCAAACATTTTTAATGTCTGCTCTGCATTTGCTTGTGTGTCCCAAATAAATGCATTATAGTAATGCAAAGATTAGCATGCACTGCACAAGGATTGGATAAAAGAATTTGTTTTCTTAAATGCCTTTCACTAAGTGTAAATATGTCCCTGTAAAAGAATTAATACAAGCCAGTGGCAGTGGAGCTAATCCTAAAACATTTCAGAAAATATAATGAATAATGTGGTTCTGGGCTTTGATAAAACTCTATACATATGACTGCACTACATTTTGAGTTTATTCTAGCACAGTGAGAGGCAGTAACAACATCAGCAATGATTCACTCAATGAATAGAGCTGCTTTGTCTAATTTCCATAGGTGAAATTATTCAACCCATGAAAAGACAATACATTTTTGTTTGTAGTCTCATTGCAATATGTGTAATAACATTTGGTTGGTGTGACAATGTGTCTGTGAAAGTTGACAATTGGTACTGCAATGTGAAAGCTTTTTCATTTTTTATCTTTAAAGAATTATTGGGTCGTTAAATTAAATTTTATTCCTGTAGGCTGCATCCTTCACATAGAAACCGGTTTGTAAGTTCCCATATCTGCATTTGAGATGCTGGTTTTCTAATATAGGATCACAAAATTGTACTCATGGATTATTCCACCTAATAATTACAATTGACAATTTTTATGGTGATATAAAAATAATTTAACAGACCATCAACCAAAAGGTCATTTTGGCATTTAACTTGAGGGACTAGTTCCATATGTTGAATAGACATTTATGCTAAATAGTTAAAACAAATTAACTTCTTGCTTAATTTAAGAGAATCTATTAAATAACCTCATCCCTTCCTCGAGAAATGTGATTAATAATTAGATAATTATATCTATCTAATATCTAGATAGATAATTAGATAATTGATAATTAGAACATGAGAATAGTCACGAAGTCAGTTATTTCAAATACAGATCCAATAAGTATATTTCTCATCTCTAAATTCATTTTAAACACTATTTAAAACTACATTGTATTTGCACTTTAACATTTAGAAGGTACAAATAAAAATCTTAGAAGAGATTACCATTCCTATATAAATGCAATGAACTGAGCTATTTTACATGCTGATGAATCCCCTTGGGCAAGATATCTAGTCAAAAACCTAAGTTTTTCTATCTGTGTAATGGAAAATACAAAGGCTGTGCAATGGAAAATATAAAGAAGAATGAAAAAGCTGTTTTAAGACTCAACATTCAAAAAACCAAGATCATGGCATCCAGTCCCATTATTTCATGGCAAATAGATGAAGAAACAAAGGAAACAATGACAGACTTTATTTTCCTGGGCTCCAAAATCACTACAGATGGTGACTGAAATTAAAAGACTCTTACTTCTTGGAAGAAAAGCTATGACCAACCTAGACAGCATATTAAAGAGCAGAGACATTACTTTGCCGACAAAGTTTCCTCTGGTCAAAGCTATGGTTTTTCCAGTAGTCATGTATGAATGTGAGAGTTGGACTATAAAGAAAGCTGAGCACTGAAGAATTGATCCCTTTGAACTGTGGTGTTAGAGAAGACTCTTGAGAGTCCCTTGGACTGCAAGGAGATCCAACCAGTCCATCCTAAAGGAGATCAGTCCTGGATATTCATTGGAAGTACTGATGCTGAAGCTGAAGCTCCAATACTTTGTCCACCTTATGCAAAGAACTGACTCATTTGAAAAGACCCTGATGCTGGGAAAGATTAAGGGCAGGAGGAGAAGGGGACAATAGAGGATGAGATGGTTGGATGGCATCACTGACTTGATGGACATGAGTTTGAGTAAGCTCCAGTAGTTGGTGATGGACATGGAAGCCGGGCCTGCTGCAGTTCATGTGGTTGCAAAGAGTCAGACACAACTGAGTGACTGAACAGAAATCAAGGCTGTTCTGCTAATTAAAAATATATATATGCAATATAAAATATGTACAAACTTAGAGAATGCTATTATATGCATCCCTGGAGAAGGGAACAGCTATCCACTCCAGTATTCTAGCCTGGAGAATTCCATGGACATTATAGTACATGGGGTCTCAAAGAGTTGGACATGACTGAGCGACTTTCACTTTCACAGTATATACATATTATATATGTGTATAAAGTGTGCAACAAATTCAGAGTTGAATGTGAATCTGAATTAAACTTACTTCTAATAAAGTCAATGTTTTTATCTTTTCCTGAGCATATTCTTTGCCACAAGCTGTGCGGTATTTAATCACTCATTTGTGTCCTACTCTTTGAGACCCCATGGACTGTAGCCTTCCAGGCTCCTCTGTTCATGGCGTTTTTCCAGGCAAGGATACTGGAGTGGGTTGCCATGCCCTCTTCCAGGGGTTTGTCCCAACCCAGAGATGGAACCCAGGTCCCCCACACTGCAGGCAGATTCTTTAATCACTCATTTGTGTCCTACTCTTTGAGACCCCATGGACTGTAGCCTTCCAGGCTCCTCTGTTCATGGCGTTTTTCCAGGCAAGGATACTGGAGTGGGTTGCCATGCCCTCTTCCAGGGGTTTGTCCCAACCCAGAGATGGAACCCAGGTCCCCCACACTGCAGGCGGATTCTTTATGGTCTGAGCCACCAGGAAAGCGCAAGAATACTGGAGTGTGTACTCTGTCCCTTCAACAGGGAATCTTCCTGACCTAGGAATTGAACCAGAGTCTCCTGCATTGCAGGCAGATTCTTTACCAGGTGAGCTACAAAAGAAGCCCTCTTTGTAGCACAGGAAAGTGTAATAAGCATGGATTCAAGAGTAAGATTTAGTAGAATAATAAACTTGGACAGGTTACTTCTTTCCTCTTCTGCAATAAGGTTTAAATGAGTTGTTGATGTGTTGGGTGCTCAGATCCATTCCCAGTACACAGTATGTATTCAAAAAACACTAGTTTTATTGTATTGTTTTCCCATCTCTGTGTTGCCAAGGGAGCAAATACACTTACATGTCCTTGTTTCCTTCTCAAAGAATATGTTTTGACACACAGCTCCTCTTCACTAGGAAGTTTCACTGTCCTCTCAAAGAAAGGCCACTGAATTATTACAGCCTTCATACATAAGACTGCTGCTGCTAAGTCGCTTCAGTCGTGTCTGACTCTGTGCGACCCCATAGACGGCAGCCCACCAGGCTCCCCCGTCCCTGGGATTCTCCAGGCAAGAACACTGGAGTGGGTTGCCATTTCCTTCTCCAATGCATGAAAGGGAAAAGTGAAAGGGAAGTCGCTCAGTCATGTCTGACTCTTGGCGACCCCATGGACTGCAGCCCACCAGGCTCCTCTGTCCATGGGATTTTCCAGGCAAGAGTACTGGAGTAGGGTGCCATTGTCTTCTCCTCATACATAAGACTACATGTTGGATATTAGAGCTGGAAAAAGTACACAAAATATTTAGTTAATTTCACTACCTATAGAAAGTTTTCCAGCAGACAGGTAACTGGATGTGAGCAGAGAAAGGGGAATATGGCCAGGAGGCCAGAAACCACATATCTTGTAAACAAGAGGGGTCCATGGGCAGACAAAGAAAAGCAGGAACCTTCAGACTGATAGGAAACCACACATTTTGGGGTGATATGGTCTTGGAGCAGATGAATAAAGGAGGAGAAAGGCTGGAATCTCCACATCTGGATGTAACCTGCTGCTCACTATGCTCTCATTACAATAAAATTAACCTTGCAGGTAAGTTCCCCTCAGGCACCGAAGCCATGACACTTCTGATCTAAGCTAAAAAAGGACAAAAATCCCTTCTCCTCTTGGGAAAATGGAGCTGGGATGAAAGTCAGAGAATATGACATGCAAGCACTCTTTTCCAAGTGAATATTCTGCCCCTTCATTTGTATGCCCCTCCTAACCAGCCTGCCAAAGAATCTCAGGCCAGCTGCTTACCCATTTGCCCACACTCCCTGTAAGAGCATACTCTACATATATACAATGGAATAGTATTCAACCACAGAAAAGAACAAATAATGCCATCTGCAAAAGCATAGATAGACCTAGAGACTGTCATACAGAATGTAGAAAGTCAGATGCAGAAAGACAAATATGATATTGCTTATATGTGGAATCAATTAAAAAAAGGTACAAATGGACTTATTTACAAAACAGAAGTTGAGGGATGGCTATAAAAAAACAACAAGCAAATAAACAAAGAAAAATTATGGTTACCCAGAGATAAAAGGGAGGAGAGAGAAATTTGGAGATCGAGATTGACATACCCACACTATTATATATAAGGTAGGTAACTAATAAGAACTTGCTATACAGCACAGGGAAATTTACTGAGTACTCTGGAATGCCCTATGTGGTAAAAGAATCTAAAAGAGAGTGGATATATGTGTATGTATAACTGATTCACATTTCTGTACACCAGAAACTAATACAACATTGAAAATTAACTATACTCCAATAAAATTAAAATAAAAAATTAATTAATCCTCACTTTGCTTTCTTGACATCTCTCTCATTTCTGAATTATTTCTGTGACAGGAGCCTAACATTCACCAGGAACAAAAATACTGTTTTGTTTTAAGTCAAGTGTATTTCTCTAACTCAATTCCTGAAGATGGTTCTGTTTACTAACTACAGAAAATGTATTTTTTAAAAGTAAACAAAATACAGGAGTGCAATTTTCACATGATAAATGGCTTAGGTAGGGTGCTCTCTCCTCCCTGGAACCATCCTCTTCATATTTCCAACTCTCTGTGGTCTTTGGGGAACTTGAACTCCTACAGCTGGGCCAGTGACACCTAAGGGCTCTTCTAACACCCTATGTTGACTCCCTATCCTATCAAACTTTTAACCTATTCATTTATTTGGTTTGCTCACTAAATTCCTGAGGATGAGGACTATCTTTTTTCCAATACTATATATTTATTGCATAGAGCAGTGCTTCACACACAGCCGACTTTCAATAAACAATAGTTAAATGAATAAATGAGGATACATTGTAAACTGCTTGATAACTGTAATTCACATAGTTTTGAATCACTCCTTCCCTAGTGATTTATCCTTACTTCATTCCATGATAGCAGAAAGTTCTGGAGTCCCAAACTGTAGCTCAACAATATACAGCCCTGGATGCCAAACAATTCATTCATCAGGCAGTGCAAATAACACAGTGATGAATTAGTAGAGCAGTTGCTCTAGGTGAGCATCATATATCATGTGATGTAACTGTCAAACATTTATACGAAGAAAATGTGCCCTATGAAGTAGCATAGAACTCAGGATTCCTGTTCTAGCACTTTTCTAATCTTTCTGGACCTAGTTTCTCTGTCTGTGTCTTGAGAACAGCATACTTGCTTTCAGGGTTACCAGGACATTGAAATTCATCAGCACAGAACAGGAATTAAAAATGTTCTTATCATATTATTGGTAATTTTGTTTTGAGATACAAATGCTTCTGTGAGCTCTATCCTACTTGTCTCTTGATTAGGGAGATTATTGCTCAGATTCTTCAGGACCACTGACATTTTCCATTTATTTCCGGGTACAATTTTCATTCTGAGGCAAAAACAAGCTGATTTGACAAATAGGACATTGATTTGTTCTGCCTGTCTCCTTTCTCTAAAACATGACAACACTCCACAAAAACGAACACAAAGAAGACACTGGGTCATTTGTGTGTGGAGAGAAAGAAGTCACCCCAATTCCACACATGTCCATCTGGGTACACATAATAATGATCATTGGGTGTCATATAATTAAATTGGGATATTGGGAAATCAGTGTTCCAAATAGTACTAATTGTAGGATTAAACAACTATTGAGAATTAGATGTCTTTTTAAGGTGCTCACAATTTAATTTATATCTAAATGAAATGGATAGACATGACATATTTTGATAAAGAACAGTTCTGAACATGATCTCGTGACTAATTCTGTAGACAAAAAGATCTCTTCCTCTGAGGAGCATTTTTAGATCAATCATTACTATTGTGAATAATGATGTTTTGACATTGTTCAGTAACTATACAATTAAAGTTAATGCATGAATTTAAACTGCATGGTGAATGTAACCTTTTTTCATGATGTGACATTTAAAGCACCAGTCTTCCCCTTTGCATTTTTCAATTCAGTCTGTTTCCATAACAACCACTGGGATATATTTTTAATGATTTACTTACTTACAAAAATCAAAGCTCTTGAAAGGCATGATGTCTTTTATTCCATTTCCCTCTTTTTTTTTATAGTTATTCTAAGAAATCATTTTCCTTTTCATTTACTATTTACTATTGACTTTGGCAGTGCTTAGTAAAGGCTCTGTAATAGTGATTAAAAGCAATAACTGATAAATGATCAACTATGAAAGAATCAAAAAGAGGAAGAAAATGAAGTTAAAAAAAGGCACTCCTGAAAATTCTATCTGCCCTGATATTTATTTTCCAAATGTATAAAGGCCATCTCACAATAAGCAGCTAACACAGTTGCTCAGGTATGGAAAGAAATAAGGGTGAGCCTATGGAAAATAAGTCAATAGTTTTAATGAGAAATTTAACATACTCAAGCTTCTCTTTTTATTTACCTTTTCTTTGGTTTCTAAGAGAGGTTATGTTTGTGGGGCAATATCAGTTCATTTGCTATAGGCAGATATATGATTTTCTTCAGCCTGGTAGTAAAAATAGACTAAGGGGATACTTGGAAAGAAAGAAGTTGAGGAAGATGACTGGTAAATAGTAACTGGAAAATGGCTAATTTATCATTTTATTATTAATACAGACATATTAATTCTGAATATGAGTAGATTTGTGTTTCATTTTCTTATGCATTGGGGAATATGCGATATTTTAAATTCTTTTTTTTTTTAATTGAGGTTTAGTCACTTCACAAATGTTGTGTTAGTTTCTGCTGTACAGCAAAGTGAATTAGCCATATGTGTACACAATGCTATGTTTATCACCTACTGTATAGCACAGGGAATTCTACTCAATGCTCATAGTAGTGTATATATTGGACTACCCTGTAGCTCAAATGGTAAAGAATCTGCCTGCAATGCAAGAGACCCACGTTTGATCCAGGGGTCAGAAAGATCATCTGCAGAAGGGAATGGCAATCCTCTACAGTATTCTTGCCTGAAGAATCCCATGGAGGGGAAGCCTGGTGGGTTACAGTCACAGGGTAAGACATGACTGAAGGGACTTAGCACGCACATTCAATATATTCTAATCAATTCAAACAACATCATTGCTAAAGTTACTAATAACAGGCAAGTAATTTAAAACATGTCAATTTTGAATACAAAATCCTACTAGACTTGGGTGTGGTTATTTTCAATAGCACACGATCTTCACTCCACCTCATTATTACAAGTTATTATTCATTATTTACTGCACTTCATTATTACAAGTTATTATTCATTATTTACTGCACCTCATTATTAGAAGTTTTAGCATGAAAATGTCTGAATTTATAGCAAATTGGAAAAATCTTAGGATTTAAAATCAGACAGAAATCTGAGTCACCAGTTCTTTCTTACTTGCCACCAAGGTGAATTATTTCACTTTTTAAAAAAATAATACACTATCTTCCCTTGCAATATGCCAACACTATCAACTTCTTAAAATGGGTTTGGTATATAAATAACCTAGATACTAGAAGTCCTAAGCCCTTATGATTTGGAGTAATTTGTTAACCTGTTAACAACATCTCCATTTCATTAGGTATTTGAATAATTATACTACATATAATTCAGTATGATTGCAAATTATGATGACACAATGGACATAAATATTGTTTGAAAATTATATTACAAATATTACATTACAAATAATTTTTTCTGCTTATTTTTATTTTTTAATATAAATTTATTTATTTTAATTGGAGGTTAATTAGTTTAAAATATTGTATTGGTTTTGACATACGTCATCATGAATCTGCCACAGGTATACACGTGTTCCCCATTCTGAACCCTCCTCCCTTCTCCCTCCCCATACCATCCCTCTGGGTCGTCCCAGTGCACCAGCCCCAAGCATCCAGTATCATTTTTTTTTTTCTAGAAGCAAGTACCTCATCACAAATCATATACACAGGATAGAAAATGTGCCTTGAACAGATGAATATGTGTTTTAAAGTGGCAAATCCTTCATCTAACACATAGATTGCTACTTTGCTCTTTTCTACCTAACTGTAGACTATTTATAGCCTTAAAGTTCAATTCAGTTTAGTTGTTCAGTCGTGTCCAAATCTTTGTGACTGACCCCATGGATTGCAGCAGGCCAGGCTTCCCTGTCCATTACCAACTCCTGGAACTTACTCAGATTCATATCCATTGAGTCAGTGATGCCATCCAACCATCTCATCCTCTGTTGTCCCCTTCTCCTCCTGCCCCCAATCCCTCCCAGCACCAGAGTCTTTTCTACTGAGTCAACTCTTTGCATCAGGTAGCCAAAGTATTGGAGCTTCAGCTTCAGCATCAGTTCTTTCAATGAATATTCAGGACTGATCTCCTTTAGGATGGACTGGTTGGATCTCCTTTCAGTCCAAGGGACTCTCAAGAGTCTTCTCCAACACCACAGTTCAAAAGAGTCAATTCTTTGGCGCTCAGCTTTATTCACAGTCCAACTCTCACATCCATACATGACTACTGGAAAAACCATAGCCTTGACTATATGGACCTTTGTTGGCATCCTTCCAAGGAGTAAAACGTCTTTTAATTTAATGGCTGCAGTCACCATCTGCAGTGATTTTGGAGCCCCCCCCCCGCCCCCCAAATTAAGCTTTCTCATTGTTTCCATTGTTTCCCCATCTATTTGCCATGAAGTGATTGGACTGGGTGCCATGAGCTTAGTTTTCTGAATGTTGAGTTCTAAGCCAACTTTTTCACTCTCCTCTTTCACTTTTATCAAGAGGCTCTTTAGGTTTTAAAGAGCCATCACTAATTATAGAAAAGTAACTTTCCATGGAGTCATTGATGACTTCCCAAAATGACGTTTTTTGATCTCCCTATTTTGAGTTCCATAGATTCTTAAACTTTATTCCCATGAAGTATCTCACCTTATTTCAGTTTCTTATTACTTCAGTTTCCTTTTCTCTCATTTTGAATCTAATGTTGAACTCTTTTTGATTCAGAAAATTGCTTAAGGGTAAGACCTTGTTGCTGGGAAAGATTGAAGGCAAAAGGAGAAGACAGAGGCAGAGGATGAGATGGTTAGACAGCATCACTGACTCAATGGACATGAATCTTAACAAACTCTCAGAGATAGTGAAGGACAGGGAAGCCTGGCATGGGTTTGCAAAACATCAGACATGACTTTGTGACTGAACAGTAACAAGGTAGTCAATATAAGGTATTGTTTTGTTTTGTTTTTAGCATGGAAACTTGTATTATAATAAATTTGAAGGATTTTTTTCCCTGCCTGTCATCCAAGAGGTTCCCTCATCCCATTTGTTACAATTACAAAGATAGTTGCTTAATAAGCATCTCTCAAACCCTTCAATAATCTTATTAAACTTAAGAAATTTTAGGCTAAGTAAGCATTTTCTGGATTTAGAAAACAGAGGATTTGAACTGCCTTATGGATAAAAAAAATTAAAATGCTATTTTTTTCAATTAGGTTAGTTATTGAGGATACAATGGTAAAACTGACCATAGTTATGTCAGCCAATGCAAGGAGGAAAATAATATATCAGACACAAATACTCATGAAATTACAATGAAATGGCCATATTTGTCTTTATGCCACATTATAATGTATTATTATCTCACTTACAATTTTTGTATTTAGCCAAATGTATACAATTCCGATAATGACTTTTCTTCCCCAACCAAGGGAAAAACAGCCATCTGGATTTAGACTGCTTGGACTAATAGAAACCTAGCTTCAGCTCAGTCACTTTGGGCAAGCTTTAAATTTGTCTATAACTCAATTTCTTTATCCACAAAAAAGGGATAATGATCATGCCTACCTCATCAGTCCTTGTAATGTTACAAATGAGATGATGTGTGAAATGCTTAGAAAATTTCCCAGCAAATAATAATCAGTCATATCCTCTTCATCCTCCTTTTCTTCCTTCCCTGTCTCCTCCCCTTCCTCCTCCTCCTCATCATGTTTAGATGGAGTATGATTTGTGCAGAAAAACTTCAAATGCTCTGATGATAACAGAAGGTACCAATATTATTACACAATAACAATAAAAGCCTGGTTTTATGAATTGAAATGCAGGACAAAAGTGCTACCATTCAAAGCAGAATCCAACTGTGGTAGAGGCTGACTAAGTGCTCTCAGTTTTCCTGTTTGGGTCATATAGGAAAGCTTTCTTTCCCATCATTCTGACAGGTACACTGGGATATGTCATTGGTTCCAGTCCATGTTGCCAAGATACAAAGATGCATATCACTTCTAAACGTAACCATGTATCTCCATGATCATCTGTTTATGCTCTGTCCCTTATCTAATAAACTTACTCCAAGGCCTATGTTTAAGACATGGAGATGAGAGGCATGTTTAAGACATGTCGGGAAGATCCCCTGGAGAAGGAAATGGCAATCCACTCCAGTATTCTTGCCCATAGAATCCCATGGACAGAAAAGCTTGGTGGGCTACAGTCCATGGGGCTGCAAGACTCAGACACAACTTGGCAACTAAACCACCAACCAACCACCACCAGATATGTTTAAGACATGATAGGAGAGGAGCAGAGATCTCTGCATTCATTGCTGGAGGATCAAATGTCCTGTATCAGACTGAGCCATGAGTGAGAGTAAACCCTTATTATGCTAAGCTTTTGAAATTTCTGAGTTTGTTGAAGCTTCTATTCTTAATTTTCTCTACTGATTACTAAGTTAATACCACCCAGCTTTGAATGCATTCTTCTATATTCTTTTCCAAGATGCTGAAGTTGGGAGCTTTTAAACCAGATGTCTCCTTTGACATTTATTTCTTGGTCAGGTCCTGCCAATGCTAGTACTAAAAGATCTTCAGGTCAATAAACATGATGAGTTATAGAGCTATGAGCTAAGACAAGATTATTGTTTTAAGCCATTAGTTTATGACAATGTTATGCAGCTATAAAAAACTAACACAATTGACTTGTCTTTAATTTTAATGTAAATATTTCTGAAGCTCTACAGTTATATAAGCTATTTTTAAAGTCTTAATAAATATATTTTATCAAATTAAATAATGCTCTTTCTGTTTTTCATTTATAATTATTTAAGTTAAAAATCAATCTAGATATAAGCTTAGTAATTTTTCTGAAACTGTAATAGAACCATATGATGTTTCTCTATTCATAGTAAAACTAATATGTAACTTAAAAAATAATAAATAACAGAAATCAAAACACAGGAGGAGAGAGAAGACTCTTTTTCTGTAGCATATTCCAGCAAGGCTTCTTTGAGTCAGCAGTGGAAGACGGGTCTAGTTTCTAAGTTTTTTTCTTTTCTTTTTTTTTTCACACTCCCTGATCTATTTTTACTGCACCAACTCCGTTTTCCCACTTGAATATATAAGGATTGCATTCCTTTCAGGGATATTGGTCCTAAATCCTCAGGGTCCTTCCTCTGAGCTCCATTTCCTGCACCAGTTGAGAAGTTAAGAACTGGACACCTTCTCGAAGTTGGGGTATATTTCTGAGAGATCTCAGTCAACATTTTAGGTTCTAGTAACCCTAGCCTCCCGTGTTACTCTTTTGTATAGGTGTTTGCCAGTTCTCGTGGTTACTAAACTTGTGCAAATTTCTGACATTTTAAGTCTTCCAATAGCAGGTTAAATAATTTTCATATCATATTTTCTGTAAAATCACAGCTTTCTGTTTTTTTTCTGAGTGTGCTGCAGCTTTTATAACTATCCAAATACAGAAATCAGGAGCCAAAGTCTGTGCTACCATAAGGAAAATCACAAATATGCGGCTTTTGTTTAATATTTAAGCAACAGGGAGCAGGGAACTGATTTACAAAGGTAGAAAGCTATTCATCTTCATGAAGTTTGGGCATAACTCTTGGCAAAATCTCTATTTGAATTAACTCAAGAGGCAGAACCTAGGCCTGTTGGGCTGGCAACACTCAAACTATATTGAAAAACAAAACTTCATAATGTTATGTTAAATACTATCCACTACATTTAGCAAGGTGTTACAGGAGAAATGTGAGCTCAGGAACTAAGTGGTTTGTGTGAAAGCAGATCTGACCAAAAATAGAGAGAATCCAGAAGTTTCAGGGTTTGCTAGACCCAATGTATGGCTTCTTCTAAACCCCAACTGGTAGATCTGACCTTGAAGTGAGTAACAAAGTTCCAATGAAAAGTTATATTTGAATAAAGTGACTCAAGACTAATATGATATTTAAAGCTGACACTGAGTGGACCCTCTCAGCTGAACCAAGTATCTCTAGACAAAGATGTTGAAATGTGGTCTTCTTGTCTTCTTTTCAACATAAGATCATGAGAAAAGGGCATGGATAATTGGGGATTAAAAGCAACCAAGAAAGAACTTTCCTAGACACACAGAGTATCAGGAAGCAAAGAGAAATCAAAACCCAAGCAGATATCAGAGGCCTGTAGTACTAAAATACCATTATTCCAGAAGTATGATCTTTGAAATACTTAAGACTTAAAAGAACTATTGGCCCCATAATTTTCCCCAAGCAGGGAAAAAAAAAAAAATATATATATATATATATAATGTGATACAAGTTTCTGTAGGCACTTCAAATGTGAACAGGGACAATAATAGAAGAGAGGCTAGAGAGAAGGACATCCAAGTGAAATCTCCTAGGGAGCAGGGTCAAAGCCAATTCAAGGATCCTCCCTTACCCCTCAGTCAGAGAGACTTGATAATGTCTGTCTAGCAGGAATTGACCCCTGATCTCCGTGTTCATCTTATTCTTTCTCTTTCCAAACATCAGTGCTTATTATGATTTACCTTTTCTTACCTCTCTCCTGCATACTGGGTATGTATGTATGTTGGGAGGTAGTTGCAAGGCACAGATAATTTATTTATAGGTGATTCACCATCACATCATTAGATGAGGATGATGAATAACGAAAGACTATGGACTTGAGCAAACTCCAGAAGATACTGAAGGACAGGGAAGCCTGGTGTGCTGCAGTTCATGGGGTCACAAAAAGCTGGACACAACTTAGGGACTGAACAACCACAACAATAATGGACTTTAATGGAATTCACTGAACAAAAGAATTTTTAGTTATCTCTCTTGGAAAGCAATGCTTCTTCTTCATGAAAGAATAGAAACATGACATGAATATGTGGTGACCAGAGGACAGATTGTGGCAGAGATGTGCTAAGTGCTCGCTAGCTCCATTTGCTTGTCCTGTCCATATGGCTTCCTGACACTCACCAGCCTCCTTTGCAGGTCAGACGGGTCTATGGGACTAGGTTTTGGCCAATGGAAGGATGCCTACACATTACAGGTTGCTCCATGATAGCTCATGCACAATGAACCATATAGTCTTTTCCTTTCCTCAGTGACCTAAGAGCTCATGTGCTTAAGAAGGCAGTATAGAAAGATGGATGGAGTCTGAACAATCAGTGAACTTTTGACAGTGAACCTAGGAGAACTGCCCTAGACATGTGCACTATGACATAAGAAATATTTTATTTTTTCTTAGATTTGGGGTTATGTTACAGTGACTGCAGGCTATCGCCCTAATACAGCAAGCCTTACCTTGAGAAGGAAGAATTCTAGTAATCCTAGGAGTGGCATTTACTAGCTAAGTGACACTAGGAAAGTCACTTAATTTCTCTGGGCCATGAATGTAAAATATGTAAAATTTTGCACATATGTACAAAATAAACTTAATATATGTAAAATAAAGCTAATATTAAGTTACCCAAAATTATAAGAGAAATCCAGGCTAAATGTTTTGCTCAAGATTGCTTTCTGGTTTGGATCTATGGTTCTATTAAATAAGAATTAAACGATAAAGCCACTATAATGAGATCACAGAAGTAACATATTTGTTGAAAAATTTTTACCTCTTGCATGATACCTACAAAGTCTGGCTTTATGTATACATATTGTACAACATGTATTTTGAGTGGTGTAAACTTATGCCAAGCAGTTTTATTGAAAATATTAACTTACAAAGGAGTATATTAGGGTGAGATGAACCATTGCAGATAATGCTTTCAAAGAATTTATTCCCCAGAACTTTGACTGTCCAATCAAGTTACAGTTGGTTTTAAAAATACCATCAGCCCTTTTTCCCACCGTCTAAGACGAGTGAAATTAAATAGGATTCCCACTTCTATGTTTCATCAATTGAAAGCCTATTCCTTCCATTGGTGTCTATTTAAATTCACTCAATAATATTTGTTCAGGATTATTATTTTTATGTAAAATTATAGAAATTATCAAATAACTCAAAAGCAAAAAGAAACCTGTAACTTTTATATATGTTTAATTACATGTTCACAAATTAATAAATCAGGCCAATAAAAAATCCATATAAAGACATTTTTAGAATATAGGAAAATACAGAAGGTATGATTCTGATTTTTTCATTATTCTGGATAACCCTATTTGTTTTCCTCCATTGATTTCATTAAAAAAGTGTAGAATGCAAGATATAAACTTTAAATATCTCTTTAAGGTCACTGACATAATGGATGGGCAATGTCCAAAGAAACAGAAATAAAATGAATTGTTATTTAATCTGAATTAAACTCTAAATTCTATAAAATTATGATAATTACTACCCATAATTACTACCCATTAAACAGCATCTATATAAACAGTACCCATTGCAAAGCAGAGAACTGTTAACTTAGGAAGCCCTTCCCTCCCCGCCATTCCCTCAGCATCCATTCACACAAGCCATTCAAGGTACCATTGCTACACTCACCAGTGCGGAGGCTTGCGAGGTATCAGCCCACTCTTCTGAGCCCTCTGGGGTCCTAGTGGTGTTAGGAATCCTGCGAGGATTACAGGCTATTGCTTCACACCAGCCCAGCATTTTCTCCTTCCTCTTATACCTTTTCAATTTCTGAAATCCTGAAAATAATTTACATTCCCTGAAACAGGTCACTTGCTTCAGTTGTCTTTTGTTGGAATATGTACATCATTGAAATTAAATATGCAACTGAATGAAACACCAGTGGAGACACTTTATTTTAGCCAGGAGTTATGGGGAGGAAAAGAAGGATATGCTATTAATTAAAAACCTCAGGGCCACAAGACAATGCAAATAATACTACTCAGAGCCTAATATTTCACACCCCAATTTGTGACATCAAGGATCAGTTTCCAACGAGGAGTCCCTGCTTTGGAAGCTAAGAATGGACCCAGTTCCTGGTATATCTACATATTTCAGTGATTTCTAAAATTTGGCATAGCTTTTCAGGTGAATGTCTGTATCTGTAGATACAGAATGAATTAAATACAGACCAGTGATAAAGATCACTCATTCTGGCAGTGACATGCTCCCTCATAGTGAAAAAGTGAAAGTGAGAGTGAAGTCAGTCGCTCAGTCATGCCCTACTCTTTGTGACCCCATGGACTGTAGCCTACCATACTGTAGCTCTCTCATAAAGTTCTGCCAAATAAAGAAAGAGAAATCTTAGTGCAAGGATGGTAAATTTAGTATCTGACATACATCACCAGTGCAATCTATTAAAATAATAACTAAAACATCTCACTAAATCATGAGTAAAAATATTCCACAACTCCTCCCAGTTTTTCAGAACCTTCCATTTAGGGGACTTTATTTTTTGTCTCTGAAAAAGTTATATCAACAATGACTTTTAATGTAATGAAGAAAACATTGTTTCTTGTAAAGTTTTACAGCCTAGTTTTCCACTCCACCACCCTTAGTAATTAGAAATAGTTTATTGCAGGTCTTTAGTTAAATGCATTACACTGTCAATTAAATATAAAAAATAATGTGGATTAATTATTTTTCACAACATCCAAAGCAATTAGGAATCTGGTGGTTTATAACATTTCAGAGATTCAAAATAGCACATTTCACAGGACTAAGAAAAATAACATTAAGAAAGGCTGCACTAACAGATTGATGAGTTATTCTGTAAATGACAAAATACTCAAGTGAAATAGATCTGAACAATGTAAATAGGAAATTATTTTTTAAAACTTTCATAAAAATTAAATCTAAGATACTTAATGGATTGACTTTTTTAATAAGACTGGCAATCTCATATGAGTGAATCATTTATTTGAGGTACATGGAAATGGAGAATAGAGCTTCAAAACAATTGTTTGAATAAGCAACAAATTATTAATGCTTGCCCCTTTAAACACATTGCTTGAAATTTATTGAAAACTCTTATCTATGTATTATAAAATCTGCATACCCAACTAATTTACATTCCACAGAGAGTAAGTATTTCCACATTCTTGATGCACAGTATCTTGGTTAGTCATCAGTTTTTAATTACATTTCTTGAAGTGTACTAAAAGCAAATGAAAATGAGCATCTTTATTCAAAAGCAGGTAGTGAAATGATGCATAATGACCAAAACAGTTTAATTAAGTACAAACAAATGTTCAACTTGTAAGTCATTTGCTATTAAAAATAATTAACTCTATAATTTAATATCATTTTAGTGCTTATAATAAAATGTTGAATTCATGCATGAATAAAAAGCATAAAAATGTGGTCCACAAAATTATATCATCAGTACCTATTCTGGGATATGTTTTTAAAGTCAGCAGACTTGGTATCTCCTATTCAGTTTCTGAGACTAAACACAACAATTTAATTTCATTTGTAGGCTTTTCTCATGGTAGTGATGATGTTCACAGCTATATTCCTCCTTATTCAATCAACATTAATCCTAAAGCATTTTTGAGTCCCTATTATATTGTAGCTACTGAAGTATGCATGGAAAGGCCATAAAAAGAGGTTTACTTTTATTTTGAGTCAGATTCAATGCAATATTCTTGAGAATTTTAAAACCCAAGCATAACTAGCATCTTCCAGAGTCTCTAATTTTTAACACTTCTACATATTTGCTCAACTTTAAGGTGACTGCTTGCCCTCTTTGATCTTAGAAGTCCTCGTTGAACTTGGTTTTCTGCAAATCATTTTTTCTGAATTGTTTGGTTGAATAAGTCATTGTGACAGGGTTATTAAACTTGGGTTATACCTGCTGACGTAGTATAATAAACTATATTATATTAAATAATATTATAAATATATATTACATATAATATAATAATAACTATATTATATATATTATACAGAGAAGGCAATGGCACCCACTCTAGTACTCTTGCCTGGAAAATCCCATGGATGGAGGAGCCTGGTGGGCTGCAGTCCATGGGGTCGCTAGGAGTTGGACACAACTGAGTGACTTCATTTTCACTTTTCACTTTCATGCATTGGAGAAGGTAATGGCAACCCACTCCAGTGTTCTTGCCTGGAGAATCCCAGGAATGAGGGAGCCTGGTGAGCTGCCATCTATGGGGTCGCACAGAGTCGGACATGACTGAAGTGACTTAGCAGCAGTAGCAGCATATATATTATATATATAATAGACTCTTCAGTTTTAGGATTTTTTTGCATGTAACACATTATCTTAATTCTAGAATGGTTAAATAGGTTAATTCATATTCATCTAAGAGGTTAGAATATACACTCTTTTTACCTAAATAATGTGTTCATAATAAGCATAGAATATTTACCATGTCCTGTCTGCTGTGGGAAAACAGAAAAGAAACATGATATAAAGTCAGAGTTTGAAAGGCTGAAAAGCTTTTCATTAAACTTGGACATATTCAGAAGAATGTTCACAAATAAATTTAAATGTATGAAATGACCAGAACAATCTAACTAGAGCGTGTCACTTCAGTATTTTATTATATGAATAAACAATGTGTGAGATTATAAGAAAAGCCTCTGATGGTTACATTCCTACATCTTGACATTTACATCATCTTATTAAAGTTTTGTTAATGATGTGCTCAGTATAATATGCATCCACTCACATTACCAGTTACCTTAGAGTCAAAGAATCATATCTGAAAGAAACCAATCTTTAAACTGCACCAAAGGAAGCAGCTTGGGTGTAGGTGAGTTGAGAGAGAGAGAGACAGGAATGAAAGACGTGCTGCACCACTTCATCCCATAAATTCCTGTGGGAAAGTGACTGAAGCTCACTAAAGACTATATCTTCTGTTATCACAAAACACTCAGACTTGTGGTTACACTTCAGAACAGTGTTTTTGGGAAAACTGATGACAATGTACAAATTCCAGAAAGTTTAGGTTATAGGTTTGAGATAACTAATGGGTTAAAAATGTTGATTGCTGAGCCTCTGAAGACCAATATTATTCCTGCACAGATCTGTAGCATTCATCGTGTTCTGAAGTGTAAGGATGTAATGTCAGTCAGAAGTGTAGGAGATAGGAAGAATAAAAGCAAAGTAGGTCCCAGCAAGGGCCACAAAAGAAATGTATAATTATTGATAAACTGGATGCTATAAGGCATGAAGACTCTTGGAACAAGTCCAGAGGGAACAGTTCATAGTTTTGAAAACAAGATATGATCCTGGGGTTGGACTGCTTCTCAACTGGTTTCTCAGAGTCACATGTTTTATGTATCTGGTGGAAAATCTATAGAAAAGAATATTAGTCTTAGTTACTGATTTGTTATTGATTGCTGTTTCTTAGTTCCTCAATGGTTAATGATCACTTTGTTCTTTGGCCCTGAAGACCACGTAAGTTATAGCTTGCTGCTGCTGCTGCTGCTAAGTCGCTTCAGTCGTGTCCGACTCTGTGCGACCCCACAGATGGCAGCCCATTGGGCTCCGCCATCCCTGGGATTCTCCAGGCAAGAACACTGGAGTGGGTTGCCATTTCAGCTTAACTCCCCGCATATTCTTTCTTCACGGCTGAAAGTGTGATAAAGCTGGCTTGGATTCAGTTTTGGCACCTTTGCCTTGGAGCGATGTTGGCCCCCTGATCTTCACTTCTCACTGTGTCTTGTGAATTTGCTTCTCACTGTGTCTTCACTTTTCAATTCTTGTGTCTCGTTTCTCGTTCTCTTGCCCTATCATCTCACATGCTAGTAAAGTAATGCTCAAAATTCTCCAAGCTAGGCTTCAGTAATACGTGAACCGTGAACTTCCTGATGTTCAAGCTGGCTTTAGAAAAGGCAGAGGAACCAGAGATCAAATTGCCAACATCCGGTGGATCATGGAAAAAGCAAGAGAGTTCCAGAAAAACATCTATTTTATTGACTATGCCAAAGCCTTTGACTGTGTAGATCACAATAAACTGTGGAAAATTCTGAAAGAGATGGGAATAACAGACAACCTGGCCTGCCTCTTGAGAAATCTGTATGCAGGTCAGGAAGCAACAGTTAGAACTGGACATGGAAAAACAGACTGGTTCCAAATAGGAAAAGGAGTGCATCAAGGCTGTATATTGTCACTCTGCTTATTTAACTTCTATGCAGAGTACATCATGAGAAACGCTGGACTGGAAGAAACACAAGCTGGAATCAAGATTGGCGGGAGAAAGATCAATAACCTCACATATGCAGGTGACACCACCCTTATGGCAGAAAGTGAAGAGAAACTAAAAAGCCTCTTGATGAAAATGAAAGAGGAGAAAAAGTGAAAAAGTTGGCTTAAAGCTCAACATTCAGAAAACGAAGATCATGGCATCTGGTCCCATCACTTCATGGGAAATAGATGGCCAAACAGTGGAAACAGTGTCAGACTTTATTATTTTGGGCTCCAAAATCACTGCAGATGGTAACTGCAGCTATGAAATTAAAAGACACTCCTTGGAAGGAAAGTTATGACCAACCTAGATAGCATATTCAAAAGCAGAGACATTACTTTGCCGACTAAGTTCCATCTAGTCAAGGCTATGGTTTTTCCAGTGGTCATGTATGGATGTGAGAGTTGGACTGTGAAGAAGACTGAGCACCGAAGAATTGATGTTTTTGAACTGTGGTGTTGGAGAAGACTCTTGAGAGTCCCTTGGACTGCAAGGAGATCCAACCGATCCATTCTGAAGGAGATTAGCCCTGGGATTTCTTTGGAGGGAATGATGCTAAAGCTGAAACTCCAGTACTTTGGCCACCTCATGCGAAGAGTTGACTCGTTGGAAAAGACTGATTTTGGGAGGGATTGAGGGCAGGAGGAGAAGGGGAGGACAGAAGATGAGAGGGCTGGATGGCCTCACGGACTCGATGGACATGAGTCTGAGTGAACTCCGGGAGTTGGTGATGAACAGGGAGGCCTGGCGTGCTGCGATTCATGGGGTCGCAAAGAGTTAGACACGACTGAGCGACTGAACTGAACTGATTGTGCTTTCGGAAACCCTGCTTGTTGAGCTGGTCTTGACAAGAAGGGTAGACAAATTATGAACATTTCTAATTAACCCTAATTCACTTTAAACTCTAAGTATCATTAGTAATATGTCAGAATGGAAAAGTGATCAATCATTAAATATCATGTTAATTTCCATCTAGCCATTGAGCCAAGCTAATATGAGACTCAGCAATGAAAGCTTATATAATGATCACAGGAAATTGAGATTTAATTAAGCTTACTTTTTAATGTGCTTATACCTAGGAGACATTTAATTTAATAAATATAAGCACAGTGCATTTTCTGTGAACTAAATTGACAACAAATTAAGATTAGGTAGAAAAAAATGCAAGGTAATTGCATATATGTCATAGAAAGTAATTTACTTTTAATTCAGGAAACATTTACTAAACACTTGTGCCATATACTGTGCTTGGAACTATTGGTAAAAGAAAAAAGGAATCTGGAGGTAATTCCTGGTGTTTGAGTGGTTAAAATTTCACCTTCCAATGCAGGGGGGTGTCGGTACAATCCTTCCAAATGAAGGGGTGTGGGTACAATCCTTCCAAACCCTATGCCTTGTACCCACATCCCACGCCTTGTGGCCAAAAAGCCAAAAACATAAAGCAAAAGGAATCTTGTAACAAATTCAATAAGGGCTTTAAAAATGGTCACACAAAAAGAAAATCTTAAAAAAAATCTAGAGCTTTGAGGTAGAAGGAAAACTGACAAGTAGATCAACTTTTAACAACAGTGCAATGAGTATAATAAGAACTTTGAGAAAAGACATTTGACTTAGTATCTGCTGAAGGAGACCATTGGCTTTGGACAACTTTCCAAAGAAAATAAAATTACAAATAAAGTATATGAAAATTAAAATTCTTACTACTTCAAAGTCTTCTGCCACTACCAGCTGTGTTACACAACTTCAGGGGCCTCATTCCCATTGTCATCCACATAAATGGCACTGAGCTCCAGGGGTGCCCTTCACATGGGAGCACTGTGTGAGCTGAGCTCCTGCAGGTAGCAGCCCAGTAGAAAGAAAGCCATGCCGATTTCTCTAGGTGATATGTATTACATGTATCTTACAACGCCCTACGTTTAAAGCAATTCAACCTTAAAATAAGAACTTTTATTTTCTGATAGAAAAAAATGCAGTTGCATGCCTCTACCTTGTCTGTCTATCTCTTCAACTCTTTCTTTCCTAAAAGGTTGCCCACTGCATGTCATATCCAGGAAAGTACAGTTAAGGGCCTGCTCTCTTCACCACACACATGTAACTGAGAAGGCTTCCTGAACCTGCTCATGTAGGCAATTATCCTCAAATTTGAGACTTAACAATAGTCCTCATCTAAGAATTTGAAAGGATTTTTCCAACAAATATTTTAGGGATTTGGTTGTAAGTGTCCTTAAGATATAGGCCTCAACTATTGAATACTTTCCCCCACTAATAAACATGAAGATCAATCTCCTTTATGAATGAAACAATTTACAAATAAGAAAACTGGCAGTTGGGAATAGGCTTCTCTTCCTCAGAGAATTAATGCTTGTTCTTTGAAAAGATGTGTGTGTGTGTGTGTGTGTGTGTGAGTCCTCTCTAGACCCTCAGAAGGCTATACCATATATGCCTCAAATAGCAACTGCTACTCTGGATGCCTACATGAATGTTTGGAAGAGCTCACACACAACCGTGAACTGTCCTTGATGAAATGGAGTTCTAATGACTACCAAAGACTGGGAAGTCTTTAGACCAGACAGTCTTTAAACTAGATAACTGTTTGTTAAATTTACTGCTATGAAATGGAAGTACGTCCTGGGGGTCTTTTGATTTCTATGAGTAGAATGTGAGGTTCTCAAATGGATAGAGAGGTTCATAGTTGCCTTCTAGGATGTGGAACACTGATACAGAGACCAATGCATAACTGTTGATAATAAAATAAATGACAAGGTATAGAAGAGCTCTCCCCTTTTGAGTCAAACTAGGAAATGGGAACAATCATAAAGTGACTCATGGTGAAAGTTTAAATTCTTAAGTGCTTTTGGCTTGGACTATAGAAAAGGTATGTTTAGTATATAGTTTTCTTTTTAAAAATCCTCCCTCTACCTTGCAATTCCTCTTAGAAGCACCTATCTTTCTATGAAGTTTTATAAATTACTTTAACCTTGTGAGGAAATCTGGGGATAAATAAAAAAAATGTCACACAAAAGGAAGAGGAGAACCACTTTTCTCCCCTCTGTTGGGGCAGTTCAGAGATAAGGTTTTAGAACAGTCTTGGTATGAGCCACAACCCTAAGGTCCTTATAAAATGAGGAAAGGGCAGCTTCCAGATCAGCAACTTTGGGGAAACTATAAAGTGACTATTTCAGTCTTTTTCATTTGTTTCTTTTCTAATTTTAATGGAAACATACTAGTTACAGTCAATATGCTCTACATTTTACTAATTTGAGTAGATAAGGAATTCATTCAAATGATATTGAGTTACTCATGGAAAATCTTAGAATGCTGAAGAACAGAAATACAGAGCCAGAAACAGTGCTCCAAAAGATAACATATAATTTGTGTGGTGAGGTCACCACTGCTGCTGCTTTACACAGAATCCCCAGCTTACTCTATTGACACCATGGATTTTGGGCTCTCAGTATCCCTACTACTGCCACCTGGGAACCTAGAACTGCCCATAGCCCAGATGGAATTTCCACAGCCCTTATTCCTTTGTGTCATTAGCTTGCTATTCAAGTCTTAAGACAAATGCAGATGAGGAGAGGGTCACATTCAAATACCCACACTGAAAATGAGGGGCTATTCTTCAGTGATGGCAGACAAGCTTATTCCTAAATGTGGTGCTCGTTCAACAGTTAGCACATGGTTGGGCTGGCCTTTGAGACGTCAAAAGTGAAGTATTAATATAACATTTGCTTTTCTCTTTCTGACTTACTTGAACACAAACAATTATGAGAGAAATCAAAACCATAATGAGGTACCACCTAATACTAGTCAACAAGACCATCATCACAAAATCTACAAACAATAAATGCTGGAGACGGTATGGAGAAAAGAGAACCCTCGTGCACCGTAGGCGTAAAATTGATACAGCTCCTATGGAGAACAGGAATGGAGGCTCCTTAAAAAACTGAACATAGAACTACCATACCCCAGGAATCCCATTACTGGTCATATACCCTGAGAAAATCAACTTCCCAACCGAAGTGAAAAGACCATGAAGAATGGAAAACAGAAAAGAGCACCACATGCAAGAACTATGCGATTATTTCAGAAGATGTAACACATGGATGACTGGAATACCAGAGAAGAAATAAAGATAATAAAGCATAAGAAATATTTGCAGAACACAAGGTTAATGTTCAAAAGGCAAGTGTTTTCCTATATATGTGAATGCTTATGCAGTGTCAGTGAAGTTAAAATTTGACATTTTAAAAACAATACCACTTTCAATAACAAAAAAAGAAATATTTAGGTATAAATTTAACAAAATTGTTAATGGATCTTTGTGTAAAACTATTACATTTTGATTACAAAATTGGATAAAATCTAAATAAATACTAACAAATTTTGTGTTCATAGATGACAAGACAATATTGTTAAGATGTCAGTTCTTTCTACCTTGAGCTATAGTTTCAGCACAATCTCAATCAAAATTCCAAAAAGCTGTTTTTGGCAATACTGATAAAAATAATCTGAAGTTTATATACAGAAGCAAAACACTTAAAACAGCAAGCACAATCATGAAGAAGAACAGGGCTGAAGGATTCATACTATGAAGCTTCAAAACTTACCATAAATTTACAGTAACCAAGTCAGTGTGACACTGGCAAAAGAATGAACATATAAAACAATGGAAGACTGGAGAATCCTAAAACAAGCTAAAAAAACCACACAATTATTATCAACTCATCTTTAGAAAGGGGCAAAGGCAACTCAATGGAGAAAAGAGAGATTTTTTTCAATAAATGGTTCTGGAAAACTGGATATCCACAAGAAAAAAAAAATCAAATATAAACCAGAACCTTACACCTTTCACAAAAAGTAACTCAAAATAGATCATAGGCCTAAATTAAATGGAAAACTATAAAACTTTTAGAAGAAAATCAAAGGAGAATAACTTTGGCTGCAGCAATGAAATATTAGATAGAACACTAAAATCCTGATCCATGAAAGAAAAACTGATGCTAGAATTTATTAAAATTATGAACGTCTATTCTCTGAGAGACTTAAGGGAATGAAAACTCAAGTTATAGGGAGAAAATATTTGAAAACTGCATATCAGATAAAGGACTTGCATCTGAAATATACAAAGAGCTCTTAAAGATCAATAATAAGAAAATGAATAAACCAGTTTAAAAAAAAAAAATCTGAACAGAAATCTCACTAAGAGGATATACAGATAGCAAATCAGCATATGAAAGATGCTCATCATCAGATATCATTAGGGAACTTAAAACAATGAAATACCACTACATGTTTATTGGAATGGCTTGAATCCCAAGAGGATAACACCAACTGCTGGACAAGAATACAAAGCAACAGGAACTCTCATTTATTGTTATTAGGAATGCAGAATGGTGTAGCCAATTTGGCACTTTCTTGCAAAACTAAATATTACCATAAAATCAAACAATTGCACTTATAGCTATTTACCTGACTGATTTGTGAATTTATGTTTCTACTAAAACCTGTACACAGGTGTTTCTAGTGTTTCATTCATAATTGCTGAAAACTAGAAGCAACTGATATAGCCTTCAATAGGTGAATAGATAAAGAAATTGTGGAATATTTTTATAATGGTACATTTTTCAGAAACAAAAAGAAAGTTATTAAGCCATAAAAAGGCATAAATGAATCTTAAAATCATATTGCTATGTTAGAGAAGCCAGACTAAAAAGCACTATGTTATGTATTATTCCAATTATATGACATTCTGGAAAAGACAAAATTCTAGGAATAATAAAAATAATCAGTGATAAGGCAGTGAAACTATTGTGTATGACACTGTACTCAATTGTGACCATTTATAGAACTTCATAGCACAAAATGTAAACCTGAAAATGGATGTAAATTCTCAGGCAACCGTATACTCCTCAGTCCTGTCTCATCACAACAAAGATTTGGAGTGATGGACATTAAAGCCCTTGGTGCCTCACAGCTCTTGGGTCTTGGACAGACCATGTTATAGCTTGTAGACAAATCAATTGTTACAGCTCTATTTTATTTAGAAAATAGCAGGAAAATCCATCCTTGAGGCGTGAGGGCATGCCCCCAAAAACGCAAAGAGAAGAGAGTGGGAGAGCGCCCCAGTGCATAGGGGAAAGAGAAAGAGACCCCTGGACCTTTGGCTCCTCATTTTATGTTTTGCCCCCCTCCAGGCCTGCCCTATGTAAATTGGGCTAGCGAAGAATGTTGTTTGTTCTACCTGAGGTCCTCACTCCAGTCCTTGGACTTTCCTTTGTTTTATTTCAGCGGGCTTTCCCCTTCCTTATCTTTTAGCCACTGCCATTCTGGACTCCTATTTCCTATTCTAACTACCTAACACAAATTAAAACATCATTTAAAAGGTTGGGAGGTCCCAAGATGAAATGAGAAAAATACTATCTAAATATATGACAAACGTATGAAATAACCTCACCAAAAAGTGTCAGGGCAAATGTGCTGAGCTAAGTAATTTAGAGTAGAGTCTGTTAGGTCAAAAAAAAAAAAAAAAAGCTATAGATCAGCACTGTGCTCTAGTTCACATAATTATCCCCCATATAAATATGGGTTGACAGTTCTGATGGAGCTAGACAAGTATGCTGGAATTGAACAACAAAGTAAGTGGTTAGCAGTTAAGGAGGACCAATTTCTCAGTGCTGGGGTGGGAGGTTACAGATAAGCGGGGGTAGAAGGCACATGCCATATGGTACTAGAGATGCAAATATCAGTATGAACTCCTGTTCACCTTGGTACGTGCTAAGCTGCTTCAGTCATTTCTGATTCTTTGTGATCCAATGGACTGTAGACTGCCAGGCTCCTCTATCCATGGGATTCTCAAGGCAAGAATACTGGAGTGGGTTGCCATGCCCTCCTCCAGGGGATCTTCCTGACCCAAGAATAGAACCTGTGTCTCTTATATTTCCCGAACTGGCAGGTGGATTCTTTACTACTAGTGCCACCTGGGAAGCCCCTTGTTAACCTTAACTGTGAAAGGGTAACAGGCAGGAAGGCGAGGGGTCTCCAAACAGAGGAAATAGGCTGCAGGTGTCAGACTTTATTTTTATTTTTTTAATCTCTCTCTTAAGCGGCAAGAGGAAACAAACTAGGGACATTTTTTTCCTTTGCTATACAAATTTAAAAAGAGGTTTCTCTTAAAATACTGTGTTGCCATAATGACACCTGGTTCCACCTGAACTTAACTTTTCTCAAATCTTGAGCTAACCAATGCATTTTTTCTTATGGAAATGTTTCTCTTAAGCTATGTTAATGTACTATGCATTTACCCCAGACTCTGTCTTCAAGTCCACCTAAAGGCTCAGAACTGACTTGACAAACCAGTATATTATCCTCATACATTATTCTCCTAATCCATATAAATAGAACTATTTGTATCGTAATCTGCCCTTCTACAAGATTCAAATCAATCATTTTATGGCCAGGGATGACTCATCTGGTGCCATGATTATCTCAAAATGCATCTTGTGGGTGAGAGGCCTGGTGCCTGAGTTTTGAGACATTTCCTTTCTTTCATTAACAGACTGCTAGTAGCTATATAACATTCAGCTAAAGACTAGCAGGAGGGTATTCTTTCTGCCCCACTTCGAATGTCTATGTCAGAAGCTTTCTCTATCTCCTCCATACTTTAATAAAACTTTACTAGGCAAAAGCTCTGAGCAATCAAGCCTCGTCTCTGGCCCTGGTTTGAATTCTTCTCCAGAGGCCAAGAATCCCAGCATCTTTTGTGGCTCAACAACAACCTTTCAACTGCATACAGAAAGAATTATAAATGTGAATATATACCAATTAGTACATGTACATATATCTCTTTGCTTCTATCATTTGAGAGGCAGTTCAATAGCAATGAATGTTCCTGGTGCCCAGATTTGGGTTTCTAATATTGGTACTGGAATGGGTGAATTTAACTCAGATGACCATTAAATCTACTACTGTGGGCAGGAATCACTTACAAGAAATGGAGTAGCCATCATGGTCAACAAAAGAGTCTGAAATTCAGTACTTGGATGCAATCTCAAAAACAACAGAATGATCTCTGTTCGTTTCAAAGCCAACCCATTCAATATCAGAGTAATCCAAGCCTATGCCCCAACCAGTAATGCTGAAGAA
>SJYT01004905.1:259600-288706 GCA_006410635.1 Cephalophus harveyi
TGGTGATGGACAGGGAGGCCTAGCGTGTTGCAATTCATGGGATCGCAAATAGTCAGACACTACTGAGCAACTGAACTGAATTGAACTGAATACTGGTACTCAGCTCAGGTACTCAAATACTGGTACTCAAACTCATCTTTCTTTATAGTCAAATTTTCATATCCATACATGACTACTGGAAAAAAAAAAATCTTTCACTAAATGAACCTTTGTTGGCAAAGTAGCGTCTCTGCTTTTTAATATGCTGTCTAGGTTGATCATAGCTTTTTTCCCAAGGAGCAAACATCTTTTAATATCATGGCAGTTATTTTGGAGCCCCCCAAATACAGTTTGTCACTGTTTTCACTATTTCCCCTAAACTCTGCCCAGTATTCCTCAAACTTGTCAAAGGCATGAAGCAAGCAAGTCTAGGAAACTGTCATAGCCAAGAGAAACCTAAGGAGACATAAAGAATAAATGTATATTAAATGGGATGCCAGAGAAATGAAGGTATGGGATAGGAATAAAGGGAATCCCAATAAAGGACAGACTTTAGCTAATTTTAATGTAGTATTATTGACTCATTAATTATAACAAATATACCATTCTGATGTAGGATAGTAATAGCAGAAACTGCATACAGGGTATATGAGAACTCTTTGTATTAGGTCTCAGTTTCCCATAAATCTTAAACATATAAAATTTAACAATTTATTTAAAAAATAAATATGTGTTCTATTGTTTTAGGGCCATGAAAAGTATATTTTATCATACCACTCTAATCAATAGGCAGTAGAAAAGTATACATTTTTAAAGACTAATGTTTAATTAGTCCAACAAATTATTCTAAATTCAGTTCAGTTCAGTTGCTCAGTCATGTCCGACTCTTTGCAACCCATGAATAACAGCACGCCAGGCCTCCCTGTCCATCACCATCTCCCAGAGTTCACTCAAACTCATGTCCATCGAGTCAGTGATGCCATCCAGCCATCTCATCCTCTGTCATCCCCTTTTCCTCCTACCCCCAATCCCTCACAGCCTTAGAGTCTTTTCCAATGAGTCAACTCTTTGCATGAGGTGGCCAAAGTACTGGAGTTTCAGTTAGCATCATTACACGGTTCATACGCTTATTACAGAGAAAAGTTGTAGATAAATTTGAACTTTTGATGAAGTCATTTTCACATTCTGAAGAGAAATAAATAACTACAAGATCCTGGCAGAAGAGTTTGTATAACTTGGCTATGATTCAAAAGTGACCAAATTGATCTTTGTCACCCTGTTTATTTAACTTATATGCAGAATATATCATGAAAAATGCCAGGCTGGATGAAGCACAAACTGGAATCAAGGTTTCCAGGAGAAATATCAATAAACTCAGATACACAGATGACACCACCCTATAGCAGAAAGTGAAAAGGAACTAAAGAGCCTCCCAATGAAAGTGAAAGAGGAGAGTGAAAAATCTGACTTAAAACTCAACATTAAAAAAACTAAGATCATGACATCTGGTCCCATTGCTTCATGGCAAATAGATGGGGAAATGATGGAAACAATGAGCAATTTTATTTTCTCGGCCTCCAAAATCACTGCAGATGGTGACTGCAGCCATGAAATTAAAAGATGTTTACTCCTTGGAAGAAAAGCCAAGACAAACCTAGACAGCATATTAAAAAGTTGAGACATTACCTTGCCAATGAAGATCCAACTAGTCAAAGCTATGGTTTTTCCAGTAGTCATGTATGAATGTGAGAGTTGGATTATAAAGAAAGCTGATCACTGAAGAATTGATGCTTTTGAACTGTGGTGTTGGAGAAGACTTGAGTGTGTTTGGGACTGCAGGGAGGTCAAACCAGTCTGTCCTAAAGGAAATCAGTCCTGAATATTCATTGGAAGGACTGATGCTGAAGCTGAAGCTCCAATACTTTGGCCACATGATGTGAAGAACTGACTGAGTGGAAAAGACCCTGATTCTGGGCAAGATTGAAGGCATGAGGAGAAGGGGATGACAGAGGATGAGATGGCTGAATGGCATCACCAACTAGATGCACATGAGTTTGAGCAAGTTCTGGGAGTTGGTAATGAATGGGGGAGCCTGGCATGCTGCTGTCCATGGGGTCACAAAGAATTGGACACAAGTGAGTGACTGAACTGAACTGAAATTGATTTTACTCAAAATTCCAAACAAAATAATCGCCATGGTTTAAAAATGGGCTAACTTCTAGCCTCATCCCTCTAGAAATGAGGGAATTTAGTGAAAGAGTGAAATTTGTAATATTTGGTGTAATACCTTTGAAGGATATGTTTTACTGTATGCATCAAACATGCACACTTCCTCAAGAATTCTGTTTACCAAAGACTTGAAAGTTTGATCATATAAATAGGAAAAACAAAAAACAGGAACCTTGAGTTCCTTGAGTTGCTTTGAGAACACATTTAAAAGATATGTTTATCTTTTTAATCATACAAAATTTAGCAAATCATTGACTTTATACTTAGAGTATTCTAAGTATAATCAAGAAAAAAGCATTGCCAATGTGAATTTTTCTGATTGTAATAAATTTGTGATTCATCCCAGAGGGTTATGTCTCACATGTGAAAGTCATAGAAATTTCTAGATATTTCCCTTAAAGTTTTTAAATATAAAGTATTTATCCTCGTGAGGTCTAAAAATAAGATGAGTTTCTTTTCTAATTCTCTTCATCTCTGAGCTGATTCCAAGTTAATTGTGTCACTCACTATTCAAGTGAAGTTTCTGAAAAGCATATGCCTTTGTAACAAGCAGAGTGTTCTGGACACTGCACATAAGATATTTTAAATACCTTTCATTGTCCCCCTTAAAACCAAAATACATCATCTAATGTAAATGAAATTCTGCATGGTTCACATATGAAAGTATGAGAATATAAGTATATACATGCCTGGATTTTTAGGTTTATTTCAGGGACATTTTATCATTTATGAAAATGTCATTTTCCCCTTAAATTTTGCAAAACCTTTAAGACTAAAAGAAATCCATAAACAACTTCTCTCATTTTGTCCACACAATGGGACTGTGAACCTTTATTTACCACCTATCTTATATTTCAGCTGTTAAGCTGAAATTTACACTCAATTGTTTATAATCGAAGAGACACTAGAAGAGTTACATGTTTCCCTCTTTATGTTAACCTTTAGGAAACTAGAAGATAGCTGAAGATATAATTCAATGTTTTCTGATGTTTCTAGCATATATTTTACATAGTTAGTATAACACTGAGCATTTGATAGTGTTTGAATATCAGAAAATATTATATTGTCAGTTGTCTTTTAGTTCTCTAAATGCTTGCATTTTAACATGATGTTCCAAATATACCTTTGTAGAACATTCAAACTTCTTTAGCAAGTTATAAAGATACATTCAGAAAAATAGATTTTTAGTTGCAAGTATATACCAAGAATCTGTAAACTTAGTGTTCACTCAAAAATAATCTCCCTCTTCTCTTTACATCTTGACTCTCCATGGGGTCACAAAGACTGAGGGACTAACATTTTCACTCTAACTCATTTTCCAATTGTTCAGTTCAGTTCAGTCACTCAGTCATGTCCGATTGTTTGTGACCCCATGAATTGCAGTACGCCAGGCCTCCCTGTCCATCATCAACTCCTGGAGTTCACACAAACTCATGTCCATCGAGTTGATGATGCCATCCAGCCATCTCATCCTCTGTAGTCCCCTTCTCCTGCCCCCAATCCCTCCCAGCATCAGAGTCTTCCAATGGCCAGCTCTTTGCATGAGGTGGCCAAGGTATTGGAGTTTCAGCTTTAGAATCAGTCCTTCAAAGGAACACCCAGGACTGATCTCCTTTAGAATGGACTGCTTGGATCTCCTTGCAATCCTAGAGACTCTCAAGAGTCTTCTCCAACACCACAGTTGAAAAGCATCAATTCTTCGGCACTCAGCTTTCTTCACAGTCCAACTCTCACATCCATACATGACCACTGGAAAAACCAAAACCTTGACTAGACAGACCTTTGTTGGCAAAGTAATGTCTCTGCTTTTGAATATGCTATCTAGGTTGGTCATAACTTTTCTTCCAAGGAGTAAGCGTCTTTTCATTTCATGGCTGCAGTCACCATCTGCAGTGATTTTGGAGCCCCCCAAAATAAAATCTGACACTGTTTCCACTGTTTCCTCATCTAATTCCCAGGAAGTGATGGGACCAGATGCCATGATCTTAGTTTTTTGAATGTTGAGCTTTAAGCCAAATTTTTCACTCTCCTCTTTCACTTTCATTAAGAGGCTTTTTAGTTCCTCTTCACTTTCTACCATAAGGGTTGTGTCATCTGCATATCTGAGGTTATTGATATTTCTCCTGGCAATCTTGATACTTATACAAAATGAGAGAGGAAAGGCCATATGGTTCTAACATTTTATTGTTTAAACTTGCCATCTTGATCTCAAGTTTTTAAATATTAGTAATAATCATGGTAAGTGTAAGATTTTTAAGCAAAAAGTTATTAATACTAAACATATGGAAGTCTCTTTGTGAATTTCCTTTCTTATATGAGATTAATTGAATGCACAACATCCATAAGTGAAAGTTGCTCAGCTGTGTCTGACTCTTCATGACTGTATAGCCCATGGAATTCTCCAGGCTGGAATACTGAACTGGGTAACCTTTACCCTCTCCAGGGGATCTTTCCAACCCAGGGGTTGAACTCAGGTCTCGTGCACTGTAGGTTGATTCTTTATCACCTGAACCACCCAGGAAGCCCAGGAATATTGGAGTGGGTAGCTTATCCCTTCTCCAGCAGATCTTCCTGACCCAGGAATCGAACTGGGGTCTTTTACATTGCAGCTGGATTCTTTACAGGCTGAGCTATCAGGGAAACCCCATAATATAGTTGAATTTACTTATTTTTAACATTAAAATTATTGTGTACTATTTAATGAGAATTACATTTCAATGTTAATGTCACTAGGATGCTATTGTATACTTAGTCTTATTTTTATCTTGGACACTTGACCTGACTAATAACTCAGATACAGACTACTAATATTTTCATTTTTATAGTACACTTATTGGCCACAAACCACTCTTTGCCATTCCCAGAAATTGTTCTTGTTGTTCAGTCACTAAGTTGTGTCCGACCCTTTGTGACAGTATGGACTGTGGCACACCAGGCTTCTTTGTCCTTCACCAGCTCCTGGAGTTGACTCAAACTCATGAGTCAAACCATTGAGCTGGTGATGCCATCCAACCATCTCATCCTCTGTTGTCCCCTTCTCCCCCTGCCTTCAAACCTTTCCCTGTACCAGGGTCTTTTCCAATGAGTCAGCTCTTTGCATCAGGTGGCCAAAGTATTGGAGCTTCAGCTTCAGCATCAGTCCTTGCAGTGAGTATTCAGGGTGTATTTCCTTAGGATTGACTGGTTTGATCTCCTTGCTGTCTGAGAGTCTCTCAAGAGTCTCCTCCAGCACCACAGTTTGAAGGCATCTGTTTTTCATGCTCAGCAGCCTTTTTTATTGTCCAGTTCTCATGCCTGTACATGACTACTGGAAAAACCATAGACTCTGGACGTTTTTAGGCAAAGTAATGTCTCTGCTTTTTAATATGTTGTCTAAGTGTGTCATAGATTTTCTTAGAGAGCAAGCATCTTTTAATTTCATGGCTGCAGTCACCATTTGCAGTGCTTTTGGAGCCCAAGAAAATAAAGTCTGTAATTGTTTCCACTTTTTCCTCATCTATTTGCCATGAAGTGATGGGACCAGATACCATTATTTTATTTTCTTTTTTTGAATGTTGAGTTTTAAGCCAGGCTTTTCACTCTCCTCTTTTATTTTCATCAAAAGGCTCTTTAATTCCCCTTCGTTTTCTGCTATAAGGTCTTCTGCATATCTGAGGTAATTTCTGCATATTGAGGATATTTCTCCCAGCAATCTTGATTCCAGTTTGTGCTTCAACCAGTCCAGCATTTTGCATGATGTACTCTAAATATAAATTAAATAAGCAGGGTGACAATATACAGCCTTGACATACTCCTTCCCCAATTTGGAACCAGTCTGTTGTTCTATGTTCAGTTCTGTTGCTTCTTGACCTGCATATCAGTTCAGTTCAGTTCAGTCACTCAGTTGTGTCTGACTCTTTGCGACCCCATATAGGTTTCCCATAAATCTTTGTCCTTAAATATTCAGTAACATTGGAGCTTTAAACATTACAATTTAACTGATTATAAACCAATATACAAAACTCAAAGTCATGAAATGTATTATTAGCTTTCAATAAATTAATTTTGAATTTCTTCTGAGAAGCTGATTTTTATGTCTCTTTTGGTCCCTTTTCTGTTTTTATCTCCCTGTGATTTCACTTCTTAGCTCTCATAATTTTGACATCCGTCTACTATTTCAGCAGGAATCTTGCAATCTTGCTTGATTTCTTATGCACTGTCTATGAGAGCTTGGTAGTTTACTTACTCCACTATCAGAAAATTTTTGGTGTTGTGTTACTATTTGTTTACTGTCTGCCTCTCCATCTACACTGAGGGTACTCTGAGAAATGGGTGAGGATCTTTTCAAATGAGTCTACTATATCTTCAGGATCAAAACCAGGTCACAGCACAAATCAGATGTTCAGTACTGTTAGATGAATATTAAATAGGTAAAAGAAACACAGGTTGTCAAAGAAAATATTTTCCATATGCTAATGAAAAGTAAAAAAAAAAAACATTTTTCAATGTTGAACCCTTTTAATACTGTCCACATACATAATGTATAAGAATGCCATAAAAATGTAAGTTAGAATTAAAATCATAAAGGAAGGTCATTTTGTGAGGATATGACAAAAACTGCAAACTAATGACAAACACAACATTGGCATGAAACCAGAGGACACAAAATAGAGAAAACTATTCAACAGTTGATGCTAAGAGAGAAAAAAAAAAAAAAAATTTATTTGAATGCACAAAAAATTGTGACTATTATATATAGAAGAAAAAAAAAGAAAGGTCCTACTGTACAGCACTACATACAAGCTATACATACAACTCTTGTATACAAGGGTTATACAAGCTATATTCAATATTCTATGAAAAAACATAATGGAAAATAATATGAAGAAAAAATATGCATATGTGTGTATAACTGAATCACTTTTCTGTACAGCCAAAATTAATAAAACATTATAAATAAACCATATTTGAATAAAACATTTTATTATGCACTTTTGCAGTGTTCTAATGTCACTTATTTCACAAAAGAGAAAAGAACATGCATGTATATATATAAACAAGTGTGTAATTGAATCTGATTCCATGAGAGTTAAATATGGATGTGTGAATACGAATTTTTAAAGTAACATCTGTGAAGATCCATCTGAACATACATTTGACATTTAAAATGTATCATGTTCCATTGTGGGGGGAGATATGTTAAACTGATGATAAAAGAAGAAGGAAACTGGTTTTTTGCCACAATATATAGGGACTTTGGTAAACTTAATATCCCTTAATAGATTGCCTGTGTGGTGAAAACCAAGGGATAGTCACCCTAAGAACATATTTTTTTCCAGAATAGGAAATAGAGAGAAAGCTGTGCTATGACACTTTCTCCTGTTGCGAGATCCCTGAATGCACATTTATCACTAACATTTACTAGATCCTCTACAACGTGCTAAATAGTTGTGTTTTTTTTTAATTGGAGGTTAATTTCCTTACAATGTTGTGTTAGTTTCTGCTATACAACAACATGAATCAGCCATAAGTTTGCATACATCCCCTCCCTCTTGAACCTGCCTCTCACCCAATCCATCCCACCCCTCTAGGTTGTCACACCCTCCAGGCTGAACCCCCTATGCTATACAGCAGCTTGCCTCTTTATCTAATTTATACATGGTAGTGTATATATATCAGTGCTGTTCTCTCAATTCATCCCACCCTCTCCTTCCTCTGCTGCATCCACAAGTCTGTTCTCTATGTCTGTCTCTTCCTCTCTTGCAAATAGATTCATCAATATTATTTTCCTAGATTCCATATATATGCTTTAATATGCAATATTTGATTTTCTTTTTCTGACTTACTTCACTCTGTATAACAGGTTCTACATTCATCTTCCTCAGTTCAACTGACTCAGATTCCATCCTTTCTATGGCTGAGTAATATTCCATTGTATACATATACCACATCATCTGTCCATCTGTTGATGGACATCTAGGTTTCTTACATATCCTGGCTATTGTATATAGTGCTGCAATGAACACTGGGGTACACGTGTCTTGGGCAGGAGACCTAAGCAGACATTTCTCCAAAGAAGACATACAGATGATAAACACATGGAAAGATGTTCAACATAGCTAACTATTAGAGAAATGCAATGCAAATCAAAACTACATTGAGATATCACCTCATGCCAGTCAGAATAGCCACCATCAAAAAATTTACAAACAATAAATTTTGGAGAATTTGTGGAGAAAAGGAAAAGAAGACATACAGATGATAAACACATGGAAAGATGTTCAACATAGCTAACTATTAGAGAAATGCAATGCAAATCAAAACTACATTGAGATATCACCTCATGCCAGTCAGAATAGCCACCATCAAAAAATTTACAAACAATAAATTTTGGAGAATTTGTGGAGAAAAGGAAACCCTCCTGCACTTTTGGGATTGTAAATTAATACAACCAGTAGGGAGAATAGTATGAAAGGAAGTGAAGTCGCTCAGTCTTGTCAGGCTCTTTGCGATCCCATGGACTGTAGCCTGCCAGGCTAATCCATGTTCCATGGGATTTTCCAGGCAAGAATACTGGAGTGAGTTGCCATTTACTTCTCCAGGGGATCTTCCTGACCCAGGGATTGAACCAGGGTCTCCTGCACTGCAGGCAGACTCTCTACTGTCTAAAATCTAGAAATAAATCTACCATAAGACCCAGCAATCTCACTATGAGGTATATACCCTGAGAAAACCCTAATTTAAATAGTTTCTTAAAATTAAATTCACAATGTGAAAGAAATGTTTAAAGCTTTAAACAATAGCTTAAAAGCAACAAGGTCACCATAACTAAAGAAAGAAACAATCTCAAGAGAAGCAGAAAAACCTGGGATGGTATTACACGCATGAATCGAGGTATCATGTCTTATTTCCCAATCATATTCTAGACCCATGATAGCTCGACTTATGCAGGCTTAACTAAGGATCCTGAGTAGCCAGGTGGAAATAGCAGATATTCTTTAGGGAATTCACTATAAAGATGCTTCAGGACCTTTGACAATGCTAAATCCCAGTAACAAGAACTGCCCAATAGATTTGCTTGGACAAGCTGCACGTAGACTCTGATGAACGTGTTTATCCAGTAGGTTGAGAAATGAAACCTTGACTAGAGAGCCTGCAGTTTCAAAACAGGTGTAAGATCAGCCTCAGAGCCATTCATCTCTTATTTTCTTTGATCCCAGAATTCATCACCAAACAAAATCATGTTACATATTATATGTTGCTTCTGTTGAAGAGTCTTCCCATATAATTTCTATGTGACAAACTAAGGGTAATAGAAAAAGCCTGAACTAATAGAGCATTTTCCAGGAGTTTATCTACTAAACAGCATTATGAAAGTCTACTGTCAAGATAAGAAAACACTGAAACAATTAAATAATATGAAACCAATGGTTACTCTATATTACACAACAATTGTGGCTATATTTATTATTCACTTCATGATTTAGGTGAGTTAATATAACGCCTTGTCCAAATTTTATACTGTTAAAATCAGGTACCTCTTGTTATTATATAAATTATCCATGATCAAAATTTCAAGCTGGATCTCAGTCATCATGTAAAAAGATTAGTGGAAATAATATTGAAAATAGGCATCTTATTCCTCTCTTGCAAATAGATTCATCAATATTATTTTCCTAGATTCCATATATATGCTTTAATATGCAATATTTGATTTTCTTTTTCTGACTTACTTCACTCTGTATAACAGGTTCTACATTCATCTTCCTCAGTTCAACTGACTCAGATTCCATCCTTTCTATGGCTGAGTAATATTCCATTGTATACATATACCACATCATCTGTCCATCTGTTGATGGACATCTAGGTTTCTTACATATCCTGGCTATTGTATATAGTGCTGCAATGAACACTGGGGTACACGTGTCTTGGGCAGGAGACCTAAGCAGACATTTCTCCAAAGAAGACATACAGATGATAAACACATGGAAAGATGTTCAACATAGCTAACTATTAGAGAAATGCAATGCAAATCAAAACTACATTGAGATATCACCTCATGCCAGTCAGAATAGCCACCATCAAAAAATTTACAAACAATAAATTTTGGAGAATTTGTGGAGAAAAGGAAAACTTCCTGCACTTTTGGGACTGTAAATTAATACAACCAGTAGGGTGAATAGTATGGAAGAAAGTGAAGTCGCTCAGTCTTGTCAGACTCTTTGCGATCCCATGGATCCCATGGACTGTAGCCTGCCAGGCTACTCCATCCATGGGATTTTCCAGCCAAGAATACTGGAGTGGGTTGCATTTCCTTCTCCAGGGGATCTTCCTGACCCAAGGATCGAACCAGGGTCTCCTGCACTGCAGGCAGACTCTCTACTGCCTAAAAACTAGGAATAAATCTACCATATGACCCAGCAATCCCACTGTGAGGTATATGCCCTGAGAAAACCCTAAGTAGTTTCTTAAAAATTCAATTCACAATGTGAAAGAAATGCTTAAAGCTTTAAACAATAGCTTAAAAGCAACAAGGTCACTGTAGCTAAAGAAAGAAACAGTCTCTAGAGAAGCAGAAAAACCTGGGAAGGTATTACACGCATGAATCGAGGTATCATGTCTTATTTCCCAATCATATTCTAGACCCATGATAGCTTGATTTATGCAGGCTTAACTGCATAAGGATCCTGAGTAGCCAGGTGGAAATAGCAGGTATTCTTTAGGGAGTTCACTATTAAAGATGCTTCAAGACCTTTGGCAATGCTAAATCCCAGTAACAAGAACTGCCCAATAGATTTGCTTGGACAAGCTGCATGTAGACTCTGATGAACGTGTTTATCCAGTAGGTTGAGAAATGAAACCTTGACCAGAGAGCCTGCAGTTCCAGAACAGGTGTAAGATCAGCCTCAGAGCCATTCATCTCTTATTTTCTTTGATCCCAGAGTTCATCACCAAACAAAAACATGTTACATATTATATGTTGCTTCTGTTGAAGAGTCTCCCCATATAATTTCTATGTGACAAACTAAGGGTAATAGAAAAAGCCTGAAATAATAGAGCATTTTCCAGGAGTTTATCTACTAAACAGCATTATGAAAGTCTACTGTCAAGATAAGAAAACACTGAAGCAATTAAATAATATGAAACCAATGGTTACTCTATATTACACAACAATTGTAGCTATATTTATTATTCACTTCATGATTTAGGTGAGTTAATATAACGCCTTGTCCAAATTTTATACTGTTAAAGTCAGGTACCTCTTGTTATTATATAAATTGTCCATGATCAAAATTTCAAGCTGGATCTCAGTCATCATGTAAAAAGATTAGTGGAAATAATATTGAAAATAGGCATCTTACAAAATGAAATCCCCCAAGACAGCCTTTGAATATTAGAAAAATCTTAAAACTAAAAAATCACATACTCAAATATTGGTCTTATCCTACGAATTTTTACCTCAACCTAATTACTGAGTCAAAGGTCCAATGTACACCACTTCAGACTGTTTAGCAGTCAATTTTCTGGCTAAACAGAATCTCTATGTGGTACAAATACAATAATAAAAGGGAAAAATAACAGAATTATTTTTCAATCATGTATATAGAGCTTTTCTAAATTTCTTGATTATATTCAAAATTTCTGTGGTTCTAAAGAAATTAACTATTGTCAATGACTATTGTCACTCAGATGTATCACATTTTCCATTTGAAAAGCTTCATCATTCAAAACAATCTCATTTTCTATTATTTTTGTCATTGTCCAAATATATTTATGATATAGACAAAATAGAACAGAGATGCTGCTTCTCTGCCTAGTATCAAGTTTTTTGTTTAGCATGGTTTTGTTTATTGGCATATTATGAATAGTGTTTTACATACTAAAGAAGGGAAACATTATTTCAATTAATTAATTTACATGACAAAGAATCTGAAGTGCACATTTCTTCCTAATTGCTGCCACATTTACACAATGTTTCAGAGAAGCAAAATGAGATGAATTAAAAGAAATTGTCAGTCTAGTGATGTTGCCTTTCTCATCATAGGTCAGAGGAAAATTAAGATTGCTTGAATTTTTTTTTAAGTCAATGAAATGTAAATCATGGGCTTTTATATATGAGAAACAGAGTACCTTTCTTCCCTTTATACATTATGATAAGGTTCTCATCTCTGATCATATTTGAAGAGTCAGTACAAATCAACATTATTTTTTACATGGTATGCACAAATGGAGGTGTTGAGTGAAAGATCTAATTAGGGAAATGTTTGTTTAAATAGAGCATAATAATGGGATTAGTATTTGACTGGCGTTATGCCTAATACTGGGCTTCTCTGGTGGTACTAAAAGTAAAGAACCCGCCCTCCAATGCAGGAGACTTAACAGATTTGAGTTTGATCCCTGAGTCAGGAAGAACCCCAGGAGAAGAGCATGGCAATCCACTCCAGCTGCTTGTCTGGTGAATCCCATAGACAGAGGAGCCTGAAGAGCCACAGTCCATAGGGTCACAAAGAATCAGGCACGACTTAAGTGAATTAGCATACATGTATACCTAACATACTATCTTTCTCAGTGTCAAAACTGCATTTAGTGAGTTCTTTCTTGCCAATGGCGGTATGTGGGGTTCATCAGAAAATTTTAAACATAGTCTTTGTTCTAAAGGACTCACAGTAAAATGCATAGAAAAGTGAAAGGCAAATAGATTGAATTGACATGAAAAACACATTTTAAATTTGGTCAATTATGTTAAAGAATATGTATGTGACCTTATGAAACCAGGCAGGTAATAGTCAGAGGATGTGCATTTGATATCTCCATTTGAACTACATGAAAACCGTATGCTTCTTTCTTTATTATGTAGTTCTGTGCAATACATCTTCATTTGCTAATAATTTGAGATCAAGAATTCTCGGTTAATGAGTAATCCTAACTTTGGCCACTTAATGCGAGGAGTTGGCTCAATGGAAAAGACCCTGATGCTGGGAGGGATTGGGGGCAGGAGGAGAAGGGCACAACAGAGGATGAGATGGCTGGATGGCATCACCAACTTGATGGACATGAGTTTGAGTAAACTCAGAGTTGATGATGGACTGGGAGGCCTGGCATGCTGTGATTCATGGGGTACAAAGAGTCAGATATGACTGAGCAACTGAACTGAACTCAACTGAAATCAAATGTAGGAAAAGTTTACTTTGGACAGATCATTAAAGTGATGACTTTCATGATCTATAATGTCCAAACAATTGATTTATTAGTCAAGGAGGATATTTGATACTGGAACTTTTTATTGCTTATTCAAGAAGTAACAAGCATTTGAAATTAAGATGCTTAAAAGAAAAAAAAATTAAGATAGGCTATATAATAAATCAACTATTGCACAGAGTTGCGTCTTTTACTATACATCATAAAACTAAACTCTAAATATGTAAGAATTCATTTCAGTTCAGTTGAGTCACTCAGTCATGTCTGACTCTGTGACCCCATGAATTGCAGCATGCCAGGCCTCCCTGTCCATCACCAACTTCCAGATTTCACTCAAACTCACATCCATCGAGTCGGTGAAGCCATACAGCCATCTCATCCTCTGTCATTCCCTTCTCCTCCTGCCCCCAATCCCTCCCAGCATCAGAGTCTTTTCCAATGAGTCAACTCTTTGCATGAGTTGGCCAAAGTACTGGAGTTTCAGCTTTAGCATCATTCCTTCCAAAGAACACCCAGGACTGATCTCCTTTAGAATTAATGATATTTAATTTGAATTCAAAATTACCTTAGATATCCTGTATTATTTTAGTCAATTCCCAAAGGAGAAAAGGAAAGATATAAGCACCTGAATGCAGAGTTCAAAAGACTAGCAAGAAGAGGTAAGAAAGCCTTCTTCAGTGATCAATGCAAAGAAATAGAGGAAAATAACAGAATGGGAAAGACTAGAGATCTCTTCAAGAAAATTAGAGATACCAAGGGAACATTTCAAGCAAGGATGGGCTCGATAAAGGACAGAAATGGTATGGACCTAACAGAAGCAGAAGATATTAAGAAGAGGTGGCAAGAATACACGGAAGAACTGTACAAAAAAGATCTTCATGACCCAGATAATCATGATGATGTGATCACTAATCTAGAGCCAGACATCTTGGAATGTGAAGTCAAGTGGGCCTTAGAAAGCATCACTACNGGTCCAATCTGATACAGAGAGGATCTTGTAAGCAAAAGTAATATGTAGCAAAAAAATTTGGGGGGGGGGGGGCGTTCTGTTACAAATTAGGCATTTAAATGTCCCATTATAGTTTAACAAAGTGTTTTCAGATATATTGATGTCATGGTCAACAGGAAGAGAAAAATGCATGCAGGTGAGAAGCACAGCTATGTGAACTGGAATATCCTTGTGGTAAGAGAGACAAGCTGAGCAGTGATGCTGGCTTGGCAGGACAGTAGTTGAGCTTGAGAACCCAAATATGGAGGACCTTCCTGAATTCATGGCTTTTCTTGAGGCTCTGGAATGATGAAGAGTTAGAATGTGTTGCTCATATTCAGTGTGTCAAAATATAATTTCTGACTTTAGAAGAACATGAGATGAGGCCACATGAGATCCACAAAATGAAAAAAGGGAAGACAGAAGGATGGTTGAACTTGCCTGAGGTCACACAGCTATTCTCAGGTGAAATTGAAATTCTAGTGTCCTTGCTTTTCCCTCTGAATTCTGTTTATTGTACTTCTGCTCCATGATGCCTCTTCCCTTGTGTCTGCTGCTGCTGCTGCTAAGTCACTTCAGTCGTGTCCGACTCTGTGTGACCCCATAGACGGTAGCCCACCAGGCTCCCCGATCCCTGGGATTCTCCAGGCAAGAACACTGGAGTGGGTTGCCATTTCCTTCTCCAATGCATGAAAGTGAGAAGTGAAAGTGAAGTCGCTCAGTCGTGTCCGACTCAGCGACCCCATGGACTGCAGCCCACCAGGCTCCTCCGTCCATGGGATTTTCCAGGCAAGAGTACTGGAGTGGGGTGCCATTGCCTTCTCCGTCCCTTGTGTCTGTTATGCCCTAATTCTGAGAATGGGAGAAGCTCACTTAGGTGAAGATTTTTGGCCTGTAGAATAAGACCTTATTGCATGTAAGTGAGGCGGAGAAATAAGTTGATTCTGCATTTTAACCCCATCTTTTCCCCTACATAATGCAGAAATCTAGTCTTGACCCCTGGTAGCTCTAGTTTCACTTTCTTGCAGCTGCTGGCTAGAGCAGGGCTAAGGTCATCTTAGTTCAGTGGGATATTTTGGTGTCCATTCCTCCAATCCGTTTTCCACCTCTCATTGAAGAAGCCCATCACAAATTGCAGTTAAGCCCTGTGCCTGGGGCACCCCACTGCAGGTTAGTTTCCACCCAGCAGAGCCTTTTGATAGAGATTCTTTGAAGTCTAAAAGGAAAAAAATATGTAAGTTTAGGATCTCTGGCATGTGGAATGTTAGGGCTATGGAAGAAGAAGATGGTATCTGATTCAAAAGAATTGCTGAGGCTGAGACACTGGGTAAAAAGAAAGGCAAGCCCAACGTTGTTCTCTGGCCTGTCAGCTAACTGATCTACAAAGGGTCCCCTTTTAGCTGAAGATAGCAATGGTTTCAGTCTGGCATTTCCACTCCTGTTTTCAGCATCATACATGGACTCCATTTTGTGAAAATGGTCCATCTGGGAATTTTTTTAAGTTTATTTATTTTAATTGGAGGCTAATTACAATATTGTTCATCTGGAAATTTGAGCAGATGGGGTAACAGTGGAAACAGTGCCAGACTTTTTTTTTTTAGGCTCCAAAATCACTGCTGATGGTGACTGCAGCAATGAAATTGGAAGACGCTTACTCCTTGGAAGAAAAGTTATGTCCAACCTAGATAGCATTTTCAAAAGCAGAGACATTACTTTGCCGACTAAGGTCCATTTAGTCAAGGCTATGGTTTTTCCTGTGGTCATGTATGGATGTGAGAGTTGGACTGTGAAGAAGGCTGATCGCCGAAGAATTGATGCTTTTGAAGTGTGGTGTTGGAGAAGACTCTTGAGAGTCCCTTGGACTGCAAGGAGATCCAACCAGTCCATTCTGAAGGAGATCAACCCTGGGATTTCTTTGGAAGATGTGTATAAGAGACAGTCGCTACTCTGTTCAAGAGCTTACTCCTTGGAAGAAAAGTTATGTCCAACCTAGATAGCATTTTCAAAAGCAGAGACATTACTTTGCCGACTAAGGTCCATTTAGTCAAGGCTATGGTTTTTCCTGTGGTCATGTATGGATGTGAGAGTTGGACTGTGAAGAAGGCTGAGTGCCGAAGAATTGATGCTTTTGAACTGTAGTGTTGGAGAAGACTCTTGAGAGTCCCTTGGACTGCAAGGAGATCCAACCAGTCCATTCTGAAGGAGATGAACCCTGGGAGTTCTTTGGAAAGAATGATGCTAAAGCTGAAACTCCAGTACTTTGGCCACCTCATGTGAAGAGTTGACTCATTGGAAAAGACTCTGATGCTGGGAGGGATTGGGGGCAGGAGGAGAAGGGGATGACTGAGGATGAGATGGCTGGATGGCATCACTGATTCGATGGATGTGAGTCTGAGTGAACTCCGAGAGATGGTAATGAACAGGGAGGCCTGGCGTGCTGCGATTCATGGGGTCGCAAAGAGTCGGACACGACTGAGCGACTGAACTGAACTGAACTGAACTTTGTCCCATACAAAGTGAATAAAGCATTCATTTAAGTTGTGTGAGCAAGTCTACCACCTTGAAGTGAAAGTAATCTGATTGTCTTCCCAAAGGGAAGACAAAGATAGCACTTGATTAGGCTGAATGCCAAGGAACACTTAAGTTTTCATTTAAATCTACACAAGTAGACCCTTGTAGAATGGTAACACTGTATCCACAATAGAAGATGAAAGTAGACTGTTTGGAGAGCTGATTGTAAACTAAAAGCTCTCAGCAAAGAATGATCTGATATAAAAAATACTTGACAATCATGTTTTCCTTTCTACAATAAGAAAGACAGCTTCTTTGCTTATACATCAGAAGAGATATCACAATAATATATCTTAAGAAAGATAAATACAGTCAACTACAAGTTACCTACATTCAAAAATATCTTTTGCCAAAGAAAATAGTGCATATTTTACTTTCAAGAAAAACACTGTGAAACTCATAGAAATAGATTTGAATGGTAGTTGCCAGAGGCTTGAGGTGGGGGAAAGCTAGGAATGTTAATCAAAGGGTTCATATTTTCAGTGATAAGACAAGTTAGCTATGAGGATCAAAAATACAGCATGGGACTATAATTAATAATACTGTATTGTATACCTGACATTTTGCCTGTTCATACTGTTCATGGGGTTCTCAAGGCAAGAATACTGAAGTGGCTTACCATTCCCTTCTCCAGTGGACCACGTTCTGTCAAATGATAGGATACCAAAAGAGGAACTCACCAGGTCATTAGGTGACCAATATGCTACTGGATATCAGTGGAGAAATAACCCCAGAAAGAATGAAGGGATGGAGCCAAAGCAAAAACTATACCCAGATGAAACATTTCACATTTGGAGAAAGCAATAGCAGCTTGACTTTCTAAAGGAAACAGCTTCTCTTCTGGGATCAAACTGGAAGCAGATATTTGAGCTGTGAAACTTTTTTACGTGTCAGGAGCTGAACTGAAGCATCATGTTCCATGTACTGGGACAAAGTCAAGTTTTAGGGCTAGAAGCAGGCGGCGTGGACACCTGCTGCAGAAGAGACCGCCTCGGACAGTTCAGCCTGCCCCTAAGTGTCTCCACCCTTGTCCACAGCCCCATGTTTTAGCCGAAGTTTGAAGCCCAGAAGGCATTTACCGTTGTAACCCATAGGGCTTAGTCTCCAAGGTTTTATAAGAATGGATACATTAAATTATACCTTCTGAAAAGAGTCAGTGTATTAAGAGACTGAATATAAAGATGCTGGGTAACACACTGGGCCAGCTTATCAGAAGGAATGCTCTCTACGGTGCCTGTCTCTGCCCATCAGAGGAGGTAGACATTTCTACCTCCATCCTTTTGTTTTGAGTTTTCCTTATTTATCCTGCAGCAAATATCAGACATGTTAACGAACCCTAATTTTATAAATGAAGTTATTGCAGCTCACGCTGTCAAGATGTGAACCTAACCAGACCTCAGGTTTTCTGACTTAATAGCTGGACTGTAGCAGCCTTTCCCAGATAATGGAAGCTTCTGTCAGCTGCAGTCAGCCACCTGTTTTTAACAGGAGGCACCCAGACACACAGAATGCAAATTCTCAGGGTAGCCAGTAGCAGATGGAGAGCCACCAGATGAAGCAGTTTCACTAATCACAGGCATTTCTGAACAGCCGACTTACAGGTCTGGCCTCATGTCCTGACCCCAGGCCAGGCACTGTGATGGACACCAGGCATCTGCTGTCTCATATTCCAAAAGGTTCTTAGTGTATAATGAACTCTGCAGGTGCCCTAGCCTCCCAGTCAACCTGGACTCAATGCCTTCACAGTAGGGTTAAAGCTGGTTGTACTCATTATACACAATAATGAGTAAAGAAGAGTAGAAAACTCAGAACTCTTGTTTGGTCTTTGAGGATCTAAGGAATATATTTCTTTTTTGTCTATTTTTTAGTTTTGATCCCACAGCTAACATCTTTTGCAGATTACCAAATTCACACGAAGACAAGCCGAAAGCTGTCCTTAAGAGTAGAAAACTCAGAACTCTTGTTTGGTCTTTGGGGATCTAAGGGATATATTTCTTTTTTGTCTATTTTTTAGTTTTGATCCCAGCTAACATCTTTTGCAGATTACCAAATTAACATGAAGATGAGCCGAAAGCTGTTCTAGGGGCTGTGCTTCCCAGTACAGAGTCCACCAGCCACATGTTTCACAGTCACCCTGAGCCATGGAAATGTGGCTGTATGAAAAGAGAAATGAAAATTGTCAAATAGCTCATTGATAACTTTTATACCGATCATATGTTGAAATACTACTATTTTGGATATATAGTACTAAATAGAAGATTAAACTTTCACCTGTTTCTTTTTGCTGGTAACATGGCTAGTAGAAAATTTTAACCAACATGGCTTACATTTGGACCCCACCATTCAAGGTACATGGAGTAGGAAATGGCAACTCACTCCAGTATTCTTGCCTGAAGAATTCTGTGGACAGAGGAGTTGGGTGGGCTACATACAGTCTCTGGGGTCACAAGGAGTCGGACATGAATGAGAAACTAAGCACATTAAATGTACTGAAAGCCTCTTCTTTGAGTTTCTATAAACTCAATGACTATTTTGCATATTCTGTTGGATTCCATTTCATGTATGCATATCTGTGTCTTTTTTTCCAAAATGAATCATCACTTATTCAAAGACAGGACCTTGGAAATAGTCTTATCTCATGCCGTGAATTTCAGCAGTGGAGAGGACTGGTGGTCCCCATGCCTGGAGAGGGTTTCTCTCCTTTGTAAGTACAGAGCACCTATGCTCAACATCCTATAGAATGTCATAGAATTCAAAACACATGGTTACCAGGGACATGGGCCGGCAGGGGGTGCTATTCCTGAGCACCTGTTCTCTGCTTTCCTGGTCTGTCCTTGGGAGAACTCTAGACAGCTTTGGGTTTTTGTTTTTTTCCTTTGTGGTTCTGACTCTTAACTGTACCAATGTCCCGAGGAGACAAGAAAAGCGCAGTCTTTAAAGAAGCCATGTGCCCTGTGTCCTCAGGAGGAGTGACAGTACAGAAGAGCCCTTGCAGGGGACTGCTGGTTGGTTCTCCAGACCTGATAACCCCCCTCAGTTAAGTCCTGGCTCTGACTGGTACAGCTGTGTGAGCCTGGGCAAAGCTCTCAACCTCTCTGAGCCTCCGTTTTCTTCTGTGTAAAATGAGAATACTGATAGGACATTCCTCATAATCAGATAATTTCAGTAAAATAGCAGCACAGTATCTGGCACATCATAAGTGTTACCCATTGTTATTATTACTATCGTGGTGATGAGAGCCTCAGCTATTAAGCAATCTTGAATGGCTTTTTCCTGATCGTGTGTGATTTGGGATTATTCCTACTGCCACATTTTTGAAAATGTATCATTTTTCAAATGACTGAATGGCAAGCCCCAAGTCCAAATGGGACTGGGTAAACTTAGAAAGATCTAGGATTTGGGGAACAGGGCAGTTTCCTCTGAGCATCTAATTCTGTCCCTTTACCTGTTTTATCACTGACGTTTGTATTCACTGAGTGCACAGCATCGATCACCAGCTGATTTTGCATGGACTCCCATTTTCTGGAGCCCAGTGTGCTTTGGTCAGAAATCTCAAGATGTTGAAAGGAACTGGGTTTACAAGCAACTTAATTCAGAAACTCAGAAGAGGGTGTGTGTGTGTGTGTGTGTGTGTGTGTGTGTGTGTGTGTGTGCGTGTGCGCGTGTGCATGTGCGTGTATGCACACATGTGCGCTTAGTTACTCAGTCATGTCCAACTCTTTGCAACCCCGTGGTCTGTAGCCTGCCAGGCTCCTCTGTCTGTGATTTTTCCAGGCAAGAATACTGGAGTGGGTTGCCATTTCCTTCGCCAGGGGATCTTTCAGACCCAGGGATCAAACCTGGGTCTCCTGCACTGTAGGCAGATTTGTTACTGGCTGGGCCACCAGGGAGACCCCAGAAGAGGGTGAACAGGAGAAAACTCCCTGGAGGAAAATCACAGGTGAAATAGAATGAGCAGGGCCTTGGATTCAGACAGACATGGCTTGTAGTATCTGCTCTGCCAAACATCAGTCAGTTGATCTTGCTCTAGCCATCTAACCTGTGTCTTTCCCACATACACAGTGAGACGGATGGACTTTGCAAGGCTGTTACCATGACTAGGAAGTGACCTAGATGACTAGAACAGTCTAAGCCAGTGACTGCTCACTCCTCCCCTCCCTTCCTCACTGGGCCTGACCCTCACTCTTAATTTCACGATCTTTCCTCCCCACCTCTGCTCCCTTAAATCGTGGTATATAGCAGGGGTCCACAACCTCTGCAATCTGATGCCTGATGATCTGAGGTGGAGCTGATGTGATAATAATAGAATTAAAATGCGCTTGAATCATTCTAAATACCCCCACCGCCTGTCCATGGAAAAATTGTCTTCCACAAAACCAGCCTCTGGTGCCACAAAGGTTGGAGACTGCTGGATAGAAACCAGTTAGTGTTAGATTCCCTGACTTGCAGCAGCAGTGGCTGTGGAGTACCCTTAAGAACATGTGGTTAGTAGTCTTCCATTAGATCCACTTAGAGAAATGGGAGAGAGATTTTAGTTGTTTTTGAATTTACTATTCATTCTGGAAAAGTGAAAGATTATATCTCACTTAAAAACTTTCAAAAAAGTTTCCCCTCCTCTGTTAGAAATGATGGGTTAAAGTGTAAGAATGAAATACAATTAAATGTTGCCATTTTCCTACTTACTTCAGTTTACCTCCTACCCAGTTATTTGAAGTAAGTTTTTGCTTGGGGCCAACACCAGCCATCTCCCAAGTACCTGTGATTTTTGTCGGATTTATAGCAACATGGTGGCTAACTGGAATATAGAGTTATTTTTACAGTAATTTATGATTAAGTGCAATTTAGTATTTTATATTGGGCATATGATCTCCTTGACTTTTATCTTCAAATCATGGAATTATAAGGACTAGTAGTTACTTTAGAATTTACCTAATCCTTACCACTTCATTGATACAGAAGTTAAGACCCAGAGGTATTAAATATCTTTCCCAAAGTTCGCAATATGTTATTGACAGATCTAGAAATCGTCCTTGCCTGTTGTCTTTTTTTTTTTTTTTCCTTACTATGACGCAATGGCTTCTGGGTTGTTTTTCATATGATACAGTAATAATCTTGCATAGGTATGGCATTTTAATAGTGTTTTTTTTTTTTTTTAACAGAAGTCAAAGAAAGTCTGGCAACGTATTTTAGGACCCTAATTTTCAGTTTTAATAGATTACATTCAAGTAATACCCAGAAAGTATTTTACAGGCTGAAATGAAAGACTTTAGTCTTTAAAAGACTAATGCAACAAGTGACCAACAGGGGGAAACCTTCTACAGACTTTTGGATTAATTCGCTTAGGTTTAGCCCCTTTTAAAAGCTCCTGTTGAAGTCAGCAAAAAACATCTGTTGACTTATTTATAGCCACAATTTCTAAGAAGCATATTCTATAGCAGATGAAAAAGTAGTTGACAGCTCATAATTCATAAAGTTACTGAGGCCTAATCTAATAGAACAAAATGTACACAACTGGTTCCTGTGGTTCAGGCCCTGTCACTCCCCTTGCAGCTGAAGACAGAAAGCTGACCGAGTGGAGCGCAGGTGGTTCTGGTGGTTAAGACAGGCGGCTGGGTCCTTTTTCATAACAACGTCACGGGTCTTTCAATTGTAGGAGACCAGCGTTTTTCTGACCAGTCTCACTTTTTACTGGGACGCTTAAACACGGTGATATCTACAAATTGTTACCATTGTATTTTCTGTTAATCTAAGATGTTGATAAGAATGACTGATTGAATACTTCTGTATCTGGGTTAAGCTTGTTACTTCACTGCTTTTCTTTGATCACCTATATATAGGTATTATAATATTTGACAAAGCCATGTTGTCCTTGCAGACTTTTAAGCAATTACTAAAAATATACCTGGAAAATCTATATTTTTTAGCTCACTTCTGGTCTTTTTTGGGAAGTAGTCAGATTTCTTTCTGTAATTAATTCATTTTATATTTTGCTTCTGTTCTATCTGTAGGACCAACCCAGTTGGTTTTTTTGTTTCTCGTTTTTCTGGGGTTTTTTTTAGTCACAGTTTAGGGGGAAAGAAAATGGTAGATTGGTCTGGCACAATTAAGTCTCTGTAGCATAGTACTATTTATTACCCTGTGCTTTTTTGAGAATTTAATGATAGGATACAACTGTTGCCAATACTGACCCATCTAAAATTGTTATCCTTAGAAAGAAAATTATATCCAGAACAAATCCATGGACTTCTTTAGCTGAGGGGTGAATAGCCTTGTGTTCATTTCACAAATGATTGTTGTACATTGTGAAAATGGAGAATTTATTAACCCATCAGAATTACTCACATTTGTCTGAGGTAGTAAAAGTATCACTCTATTTTTTAAAAATTCTTGATTCCTCACACAATTGTTAATGGTTGTGTTTGCTTTTATCTCACAGTTGCTATCCTTTATTGTATATATCAATTGCTTAGTTTTCTGTGATTAAAAAAAAAAACACATTTAATCAAAAAGCAGGATTAAGTTATCTCTTCCCTGTTAGTTTTCTCTGTTAGCTGGCAGGGTATTTCTATTCAGTTATTTTCAGGTCCCTTGTCTTTCTCACCTTTTTCTTTCTAATCCTGTGGACAAATCATCTTTTTCCTTTTCTCTGCCTCTTTGATCATGAGCATTTTAACTCCCTTATGCTTATTAAGCAGGCATACCACATTAATATTTCATTTTGGACTCTTTGAAATATAAGTTACTATGTAAATCTTTATTTTATTTTATTTTATTTTGGTAAATTATTTGCAGGGCCTTTTCCCCATCTGATGATTAACCAAAATAAGTCCATCTGTACCTTGCAGAAAGTGATAAGTTAGTCTGCTATATTTAGCTAAATAAAACCCATTACATCCTTGGGGAAGAATGTGCTTAGTTTAGCCTTATGAGAAAACATTTAATAAATGCTGTCCTGAAAATATTTAGCCTGGCTGAGTGGACTGGCGAGGGTTCAGTCCTGATAAAGCGGAGGTGATGGTGAGAAGCTGGCCCTCTAGTCCAAGCTCAGGCTGAACAGTCACACCTCTTGCCAGTAAGGGGGTAGCTGTGCGTGCCTCCTGTTGGCACGTGCTGTACCATTGGCTTCCTGCAAGGACTTTCCACCCACTTCTCGTGGCTCGCAACCTCCAGAAGGGCATATGCGGTGTGTCTGCGTAAGGAGGAAATGAGGTTCATGGAGTGGTTTTATGGCCAACGTGCTGAACTTGGCCTCAGTTTCCTCCTCTGTAAAATGGGGACTATCATAATACCACACAAAGTTCTGCACACTAAATGAGGTGAAGCGCCTCAAGTGCTAAGCAGTTTCCAACACTAATTGTTCAGTACATAGAAACCACTGGTTGTAGTAGGAGTAACTTGTCAGGTCAGCTTTTCTAATGTTTCCTTACCTTCCTCCCTCCCACCCACCCTGCAGTTTAACAAGCTGAGTCCTCTGAATGTGGCAGGGTAGGGAAAAGCTCTTGTGTGGGCATCAGGACTGGGTTCTAGCCCTTGGCCTGAACTTCTGTGAGACCTTGGGCACATTGTGACTCAAGTGATCTCTTCCCACACAATGGTACACAGAGGCACAGAGCGACAGAAATAAGATCACACCCTGGTCTCCATTCTGCTGGTGATCCTTAGCCTTGGAAAAGAAGAAAAATGCTCATCTCTCTTTTCTGATATCTAATTGGGTATGATAGAAAGTGAAAGTGAAGTCGCTTAGTTGTGTCCAACTGGCGACCCTGTGGACTGTAGCCCACCAGGCTCCTCAGTCCCTGGGATTCTCCAGGCAAGAATACTGGAGTGGGTTGCCATTTCCTTCTCCAGGGGATCTTCCTGACCCCGGGATTGAACCCGGGTCTCCCGCATTGCAGGCAGACGCTTTAACCTCTGAGCCATCAGGAAAGCCCCTACTTGGGTATGATAGCAGATCTAATTAAAATTGAGAGCCAGACCCATCACCTGCCTGACACATTTGGATACTGGGCTGTGGGATCTGGTGTAACATCAGCTTGTGAAGCCCAGGGCAGTTTAAGCGACAAGTTACCAGTGTGTGAAGGTTAATTGTTGAGAGTGTGTCTCCCACAGTGATCTGGATTTTCTCTCTCCGATTGATGGGCCCAATCCTTGCTATTCAGAGTGGTCTGAGGACCAGCAGCTGGGTATCAATTGGGAGCTTGCTGGAAATGCAGAATCCCGAACCTCACCCTGATCTCCTGAATCAGGTTATGAATACACATTAAAGTTCAGGAAGCACTGCCCCAAATGGCCGCCATGAGGAACATTCTGACCCAGAGGACGTTTACTGAATCCCTATAGAATTGGTATTTGGCGTTGATTCCCACCCCCGCCTGGATTTATAGCTTCTTTCCTCTCTTTGGGTGTAGTGTGTTGATGTGTTAGGTGGCTCAGTTTGTCATGATAAAATACCATAGCAAAGTGGCTTAAATAGCAACAACAAAAAGTAGTTTCTCAGTTCAGGTCGGGTGGCTGAAAGTCTGAGATCCAGGTGCCAGTGTGGTTGAGTTCTGGCGGGGGCCCTTTCCTGGACTGTGTATAATAGCTTGTTTTGTGTTCTCACGTATTGGGGGGCACTAGTGGTAAAAAGAACCCAGCTGCCAATGCAGGAGACGTTAAGAGACATGAGTTCGATCCCTGGGTCAGAAAGATCCCCTGGGGAAGGAAATAGCCACCCACTCCAGTATTCTTGCCTGGAGAATCCCACAGACAGAGGAGCCTGGAGGGCTGCAGTCCATGGGGTCGCAAAGAGTTGGACATTACTGGAGTGACTTTAGCACATATTGGGGCTCTCTGGTATCTCTTCTTACAAGGGCACTCATCCCATCATGATGGCCCCCACCCTTATGATTTTATCTCAGTTTAATTACCTCCCAAAGGTTGCATCTCCAAATATTACGTTGGGAGTAAGGCTTCAACATATTAATTTGGAGGGGTGTGGTTCAGTCCATGGCAACTGATTTCTGCAACTTATTTCAAGATTCATCCAAAAAAGTAAAACAGGCAGATGGAAAGATAGGTAATTAAATATAGTAAAATGTTAATAATAAAATCTAGGATATCCACATTCACCGTTCAGTTCTTTCTGGCATATTCAAAATTGTCAGAGAAAAAGCCCTGCTCTCTTTAGTTACTGGAGTGAATCTAGTGGTTCTTTTCTCTGATTTCCATCCAGGCTTTCTTACAGCGGCCTCACTGGACAGCTTTGCCTCTTTGGCAGGAGACCCCTTTGCATGCCCTCCTTGGTTGGGTAATGTCCTGTTAGTTATAAGGTTCCAGCCTCCACTGAGATGCTTCATTCATTTCCCCAGTAGTATCTTTCTGTTCGGTTTCTCTTAGCCCTCTCCTGATAAGAGGACCCTTCGATTCTTATAAGGTTGGTGCCTCTCAAGTTTAATTGAAAGAGCCTACATAAAGCATTTCTTACTTTTTCTGCACTTGACCATGAAATCTATTATCAGATGAAAGTGGGAGAGAAGGGTGTGCTTCCGTGGTCCACCCTGCCCCTGAGAGAGAGAGAGCATTACTCACCTGGAGCCCCCACCTCCCTCATATTAATGGGGCTCCCATTGTTTTCTTTTTAGGACCATCAGGATCTGAAGTTCAGGGTATTTTCTAGTGAGGGGCAATGTACTGGCTTATTTATTTGGTCAGTTCAGTTCAGTCGCTCAGTCATGTTCAACTCTTTGCTACCCCATGGACTGCAGCACACCAGGCCTCCCTATCCATCACCAACTCCTGGAGCTTGCTCAAACTCATGTCCTTTGAGTCAGTGATGCCATCGAACCATCTCATCCTCTGTCGTCCCCTTCTCCTTCTTCCTTCGATCTTTCCCAACATCAGGGTCTTGTCCAATGAGTCAGTTCTTTGTGTCATGTGGCCAAAGTGTTGGAGCTTCAGCATCAGTCGTTCCAGTGAACATTCCTTTATGGATTGATTGACTGGTTGACTGGTTGGATCTCCTTGCAATCCAAGGGATTCTCAAGAATCTTCTCCAGCACCACAGTTCAAAAGCATCAATTCTTCGGCGCTCAGCTTTCTTTAACTTCCAACTCTCACATCCATACATGACAACGGGAAAAACCATAGCTTTGACTACACAGACCTTTGTTGTGTAGTGGTAATATCTCTGCTTTTTAACCTGCTGTCTAGGTTGGTCATAACTTATCTTCCAAGGATCAAGAGTCTTTTAATTTCATGGCTGCAGTCACCATCTGCAGTGATTTTGGAGCCCAAAAAAAGTCTCTCACTGTTTCCACTGTTTCCCCATCCATTTGCCATGAAGTGATGGGACAGAATGCCATGATCTTAGTTTTCTGAATGTTGAGTTTTAAGCCAAGGTTTTTGCTCTCCTCTTTCACTTTTATCAAGAGGCTCTTCAGTTCTTTGCTTTCTGCTATAAGGGTGGTGTCATCTGCATAGCTGAGGTTATTGATATTTCTCCCGGCAATCATGATTCCAGCTTGTGCTTCATCCAGCCCGGCATTTCACATGATGTACTTTGCATATAAGTTACATAAACAGGGTGACAATATACAGCCTTGACATACTCCTTTCCCAATTTGGAACCAGTCTGTTGTTCCATATCCAGTTCTAACTGTTGCTTGTTGACCTGCATACAGATTTCTCAGAAGGCAGGTCAGGTNTTCTGAGGTTATTGATGTTTCTCCTGGCCACCTTGATTCCAGCTTGTGCTTAATCCAGCCCAGCGTTTCTCATGATGTACTCTGCATATAAGTTAAACAAGCAGGATGACAATATACAGCCGTGATGTACTCCTTTCCCTATTTGGAAACTGTTCCATGTCTAGTTCTAACTGTTGCTTCTTGACCTGCATACAGATTTCTCACGAGGCAGGTAAAGTGGTCTGATATTCCCATCTCTTCAAGAATTATCCACAGTTTGTTGTGATCCACACAGTCAAAGGCTTTGACATAATCAATAAAGCAGAAGTAGATGATTTTCTGGAACTCTCTCGCTGTTTTGATGATCCAATGGATGTTGACAATTTGATCTCTGGTTCCTCTGCTTTTTCTAAATCCAGCTTGAACATCTGGAAGCTCACGGTTCATGTACTGTTGAAGCCTGTATGGAGAATTTTGAGCATTATTTTACTAGCATGTGAGATGAGTGCAATTGTGCACTAGTTTGAACACTCTTTGGCATTACCTTTTTTGGGGGGATTGGAATGAAAACTGACCTTTTCAAGTCCTGTGGCCACTGCTGAGTTTCCAAATTTGTTGTAGTGCTTTCACAGCATCATTTCTTAGGATTTGAAATAGCTCCGGTGGAATTCCATAACCTCCATTAGCTATTTTCATAGTGATGCTTCCTAAGGCCCTTTTTTCTTCACATTCCAGAATGTCTGGCTCTAGGTAAGTGATCATACCATCGTGGTTATCTGGGTTGTGAAGATCTTTTTTGTGTAGTTCTTCTGTGTATTGTTGCCGCTTCTTCTTAATATCTTCTGCTTCTATTAGGTCCATACCATTTCTGTCCTTTATGGAGCCCATCTTTGCATGAAATGTTCTCTTGGTATCTCTAATTTTCTTGAATATATCTCTAGTCTCTTCCATTCTATTGTTTTCCTCTATTTCTTTGCACTGATCACTGAGGAAGGCTTTCTTATCTCTCCTTGCTATTCTTTAGAACTCTGCATTCAAATGGGTATATCTTTCCTTTCTTCTTTACCTTTCACTTCTCTTCTTTTGACAGCTATTTGTAAGGCCTGCTCAGACAACCATTTTGCCCTTTTTGCATTTCTTTACCTTGGAGATGGTCTTGATAGTTGCCTCCTGTACAATGTCAGGAACCTCTGTCCATAGTGCTTCAGGCATTCTGTCTATCAGATCTAATTCCTTGACTCTGTTTTTCACTTCCAAACGGATTTTCTAGGTCATATCTGAGCGGGCTAGTTGTTTTGCTTACTTTCTTCAATTTAAGTCTGAATTTAGCAAAAAGAAGTTCATGATGTGAGCCACAGTCAGCTCCTGATCTTGTTTTTGCTGACTGTATAGAGCTTTTCCATCTCTGGCTGCAAAGAATAAAATCAATCTGATTTCCATATTGACCATCTGGTAATGTCCGTGTGTAGAGTCTTCTCTTATGTTGTTGAAAGAGGG
>SJYT01004909.1:0-38809 GCA_006410635.1 Cephalophus harveyi
TTCCAGTCCAGCGTTTCTCATGATGTACTCTGCATATAAGTTAAATAAGCAGGGTGACAATATACAGCTTTGATGTACTCCTTTTCCTATTTGGAACCAGTCTGTTGTTCCATGTCCAGTTCTAACTGTTGCTTCCTGGCCTGCATACAGATTTCTCAAGAGGCAGATTAGATGGTCTGGTATTCCCATCTCTTTCAGAATTTTCTACAGTTTGTAATCCACACAGTCAAAGGCTTTGGCATAGTCAATAAAGCAGAAGTAGAAGTTTTTCTGGAACTCTCTTGCTTTTTCCATGATCCAGTGGATGTTGGCAATTTGATCTCTGGTTCCTCTGCCTTTTCTAAAACCAGCTTGAACATCAGGAAGTTCACAGTTCACCATATGACTCACCAATTCCACTCCTGGGCATTTTTTTTTTAATTAATTAAAAAAGATGCATACACCCCAATGTTCACAGCAGTATTATTTATAACTGCCAAGATATGGAAGCAACCAGAGTGTCTATCAACAGATGAACTGATAAGGAAGATGTGTGAATGGATAAGGAAGTTGTGCTACATATACACGACAGAATATTAGTCATTACTCAGCCATTAAAAATAACATATTCTGAGTCAGTTCTAAAAGAGTTGACTCATTGGAAAAGACTTTGATGCTGGGAGGGATTGGGGGCAGGAGAAGAAGGGGACGACAGAGGATGAGATGGCTGGATGGCATCACTGACTCGATGGACGTGAGTCTGAGTGAACTCCAGGAGTTGGTGATGGACAGGGAGGCCTGGCATGCTGCGATTCATGGGGTCGCAAAGAGTCGGACACGACTGAGCGACTGAACTGAACTGATACAGAGTGAAGTAAGTCAAAAAGAGAAACACCAATACAGTATATTAACACATATACATAGAACTTAGACAGATGGTAACAATGATCTTATATACAATGCAGCAAAAGAGACACAGATGTAAAGAACAGATTCTTGGACTATGTGGGAGAAGGCGAGGTGGGATGATTTTGAGAGAACAGCATTGAAACATGTATATTACGATATGTAAAACAGATGACCAGTGCAAGTTTGATGCATGAAGCAGGGCACACAAAGCTGGTGCTCTGGGGCAACCCAGAGGGGATAGGGGTGGGGAGAGAGGTGGGAGAGGGGTTTAGGATGGGGGCACACATGTGCACCCATGGCTGATTCGTGTCAATGTATGGCAAAAGCCACCACAAGATTATAAAGTAATTATCCTCTAATTAAATTAATTTTTTAAAAAAGATGTGGTCTATGTATATACAATGGAATACTACTAAGCTATAAAAAGAATGAAATTTTGCCATTTGCAGCAACATAGATGGAGGGCATTATACTAAGAGAGATAAGTCAAAGACAAATACTATATGATATTGCTTACATGTAGAATCTAAAAAGCACAACAAACTAGTCCATATAACAAAAAAGAAGCAGCTCACATATATGGAGAACAAACCAGTGGTTACCAGTGGGGAGGAGGGGTTGCAATATGGAGGTGGGGGAACGACAGGTACAACCTAGTAGGAGTAAAATAGGCTACAAGATTGTACTATACAACAAAAGGAATATAGCCGATGCTTTGTTATAACTGTAAATGGAGTATAACCTTTAAAAAATTTTTAAGCATGCAGTTGTTTTTCATATTACTACTTAGCATAAAGCTAAGTTGGAATCTGTGATGGTTAGAAGTGTAAAACTAACAGAATTTATTCCAACACTATAGCCTCTTCCTAGCCTGGCCTGATGAAAGGATTAAGCTATGTATTGGGTTGGCTGAACAAATGTATTATGGAAGAACCGGAACAAACTTTTTGGCCAGTGCCACTTAACTGCTTGTCTGTTCATGTTTCCCAACTCTACACTGATGGTGAGCAAAGTCTGCACTAGTATGGAACATCACTGAACCCAATGCCGAGCCAAAAGTACAATAGTTGGGCAATAAATACAGAAGGCATTTAAAAATAAGGAAGGCACACCATTCCTCAGGTTACTCTCCTAATTATCCATAGTCACAGCCAGGATTTTTAATAGATGCATTGGAAGAGATGAAAATTGATCCGGAATAGACTCTGGCAAGCACCGGAAGTAGGAGATTGAGGGGGTCGGGCTTGTGCTCCAAAGCCAGGTGTTTGTGACGCTCGGTTCTGAGAAGTGGAGACACTGATTTGCATTCCAACCTCCCAGTTTCAAAAAGACCTGATAACAGAGCCAGGACTCCTCTCAGAAAGTGAGTCAGCAGTTTGCCTGAGACTGACCCAGTTTTGCACTGAAAGCCTAGAGTCCTGAGAAACGCTTCAGTCCCGGTCAAATGAAGGAACCGGTCTCCCAAGAAAGCAAGTAAAGAGACCACTCATGCATCAGGCTGCAACAAGCCCCCATGAACTCTGCATCGTAAAGCAAGTAAGATATTCTCCTACTGTGGGACATTTAGAGAACAAAAAAAGCTTATCTACTATGAATGTACCTTCCTACCATGAATGTACCTTCCTAATCAAAAGTGAAGCTCGCTCAGTCCTGTCCAACACTTTGGGACCCCATTGACTGTGAACTCTCCAGGCCAGAATACTGGAGTGGGTAGCCTTTCCCTTCTCCAGGGGATCTTCCCAACCCAGGGATCAAACCAGGTCTCCCATATTGCAGGCAGATTCTTTACCAGCTGAGCCACAAGGGAAGCCCAAGAACACTGGAGTGGGTAGCCTATCCCTTCTCCAGGGTATCTTCCCAAACCAGGAATCGAACTGGGATCTCCTACATTGCAGGCGGATTCTTTACCAACTGAGCTATGAGGGAAGCCCCATTCTAATCAAAAGTTTCATGTTTAGGAGGAACCTTCTGATGCCCACCAGGATAATATTAGCTTCAGAATTCACTACAGTGAGAACACCCATGGGTTTGTTCACCTCGGGGATTTATGAAATGAAATGACCTATAGATAAGACTTGTTCAAACATCCAGATTGCTAAGCAGAGTCTGCAAAAATCAAGTTGAATTTGGGCATAACTGACCGTGAACTTCTTTTTTTTTTTAAGACAGTGATTGACTCTTTTTTGTTGTTGTTGTATAGTTGCTAAGTTGTCCAGCTCTTAGCGACCCCATGGGTTTTGACCAGGCCTTTAACTTGACCTCCCATTTCTTTGAAGAGAGGATATTTTTCAGTTCATCTAAAAGCAGAATCAAATTCTTTAGACATGAGTTCAGAGAGAGGGGCCTAAGGCAGTCCTGTTTTCACCATTTCTTTGTTCTATCCCTTTTCTCCACTGAGATGTGAGTGTTGGAACAGACTCTGGAAATAAGCATATAAGGTTGGACTGTACAGAGAAAACCTACAATCTGCCTCTTAGAGATTTTTCTATTTATTGAATCAGGTACAAGCTGTAAAAGCTTTTGTTCTCAACTTAAAAAGCACTACATCAAACATATAACTGAATCACTTTGCTATACTCCAGAAGCTAACACAACATTGTAAGTCAACTATATTTCAACTTAAATAATAATAAATAATAAAAAGTACCACCTCAATATTTCTAGAATAGCTACGAACATGGAGCAGGAATTATATATCATTATGCATGTTGCCTGCTTGCTAAGTCACTTCACTCATGGCCGACTCTTTGCGACCCCATGGACTATAGCCCACCAGGCTCCTCTGTCCATGGGATTCTCCAGGCAAGAATACTGGAGTGGGTTGCTGTGCCCTCCTCCAGAGGATCTTCCCAACCCAGGGATTGAACCTGAGTGTCTTATGTCTCCTTCATTGGCAAGCAGGTTCTTTACCACTAGCACCACCTAGGAAGCTCTGTGAATCATTATAGAATGGTCCTAGTCTACAATTTCCAGAAGAAATTAGTTCTAACATATACTCTAACTCTCTAAATATATGAAGTTTTGAAATATATAATAAGCAACTTCTGATGACCCAGAAAAACTTGAGAACGCACCACAAATTACAAGAAAAACCCCACGACTTCCTGTGTGAGATGCTTCAGCAGCTACCTCAAATTCACCTCTGATTGAACTTTCCTCCTCTCTAGTAGTCGATTACTCATTCAGTTCAATAGCAACTGCCAATAAAGAAATTTTTGGCTGTAGACTTACATAAGTGTAAATCAGTCTTACATCAGTTTTACTCAGCTTTATGTACAAACAGTATGTATTCCTTGAATGCAAAAAAATATTAAAAATCTTGATACTTTTGTATCAGTGGAGATAGTCTTCTGATACATATATAGATACATACCCATTCATTATAGCAACCAAAGTGAGAAAGTGTTAGTCCCTCGGTCGTGTCTGACTCTCTGTGACCCCATGGACTGTAGCCCACCAACCTCCTCTGTCCATGGAATTCTCCAGGCAAGAATACTGAAGTGGGTGGTCATTCCTTTTTCCAGGGGATCTTCCCCGCAAGGGATCAAACCCAGGTCTTCTGCATTCCAGGCAGATTCTTTATTGTCTGAGGCACAAGGGAAGCCCCAAAGGCCACTGTGATCACAGAACTTACAAGGAACCCACAGTTTTCTTTTTTTGTAAATCAACAGACCTGACCCTTTTGGAGCTTTATGTTTTAATTTCACTCTTTTTGATTGAAAGAGAGCATTTACAATATAAAGAAGAGGGCCTGAAGTTTATATTTCGATGTGGGACTAGCGATTAGAAAATATTAGTAAGATCTGTAAGTTACCCACAGATCGACATGGGAGCTGTTACATTGGGGAAGGGGGAGAAATACATGACAAGTCCTCCCTTGACTATAATTGGATGGGAAATCTTGCATTAAAATATGAGAAATTCTGGGAAAGAGGGAAAAAAATTGTTGGAATAATCATGTTTATTCTCTCTAAAAAACGTACATCCTTTGTGAATTATTTGTAACCACAATCTAAATCCTTGTATTTCCCGCAAATCAGCATTTAGTGAACAAATGTAAGAGGATAAATGATTACCATTCCCCCTCTAGGAACATCTGCTTCCAAAGGAATTTTGGCAGAGCTTACAAGTGATGTCAGACTGCCAGGCACAAAGATCAAAATCTGGTTCATTCTTGCCCTGGTATTCCTAACTCCAGGAGAGCCTGGTCTAAATCCACGAAAGCCAGAGTTTGAAATGGATTACTGTATATTCTCACTGGAAAACAGACAAAAGGTTGGAAGCCGGAAGTGCTCAGAACTCGCCTTTCATTGAGTCTCTTAAATATTTATAGTCAACATCCCACAAAATATCCGTCTGTAAAGATGTTTGGGAAAAGAAAATAAAATTCCAAAGAGAAACATTTCCAGTCATGCTGTTTACCATCAACAAATATTTACTGAATAAATCCTTGAGGTGTGAGAAGCCACCACAGTCTCTTCATCACCCAAAACACATCTATGTTATTTACACAGTAGTTACACTTCAGACACCTCGTTGGCTAACTGAGATTTCATAGGATCCTATTGTTAGTTACTCTGTTCAGCGCCTGTCACTGAGTCTTCAGAAATTTGGTGAAAAAAGGATTTTGAGTGAGCTACCTAGGCATTTGCTGCTGCTGCTGCTGCTGCTGCTAAGTCTTTACTTCATGGCAAATAGAAGGGGGAGAAGGTGGAAGCAGGGACAGATTTCCTCTTCTTGGGCTCTAAAAATCACTGCAGATGTTGACTGCAACCTTGAAATCAGAAGAAATCTGATTAAGGATAATCAACCCTGAATACTCGTTGGAAGGACTGATACTGAAGCTGAAACTCCAGTATTTTGGTCATCTGATGTGAACAGCCAACTTATTGGAAAAGTCCCTGACACTGGAAAAGATTGAGGGCAGAAAGAGAAGAGGGCATCAGAGGATGAGATGGCTGGACGTCATTACTGATACAGTGGACATGAAATTGGGCTAACTCTGGGAGATGGTGAGGGACAGGGAGGCCTGGTGTGCTGCAGTCCATGGGGCTGCAGAGATTCAGACACAACTGGGCAACTCAACAACAACAACCCGGGCTCGGAATTCCAACAACCACTTTTGAATGAGATGAGTCATTACCATGCACATTTTTAATTAGAACGAAAAGAGATAACATTTGGGTTTGGTTGTCACGTACAAAACAGTGGCTTAAGAAAATGTAGCTCCTTTAAAGTTAGGGTTTGATGGATAAGAGAGACTTTACCCTACATTAATTCAAAACAGAATTAAGCAAAGGGCTTGACTGAAGTCAAGTGAAAATCAGTCTTAATAGCCAAAAGCAAAGAGAGAGGAGGGGAAGCATAGAGAGGAATGTAGTCTGTGTCTATTACTGGAACCCACAGGAAGAAGTGATGACACTCCCCAGCATTTGTTCTTTTCCCAGGTCAGAACTGGGTTGAGCTGAACAACCAGCACCTTCGTTAGAGATTTTTCTCAGGATAACATGTAGTCATTTTATTGTATTCCAACTGTTGCATCATTATCTTCTGGCTGGCTGTCAAGTTTACATGATGTCGGATGATCCACTGAAAAATAATGAAGTGTCTCTGGGAATCAAGAGACCAGGGTATCAGTCTGGGGTATTTAACTATAGGCAGCTCACTTACCATCTCATTCTGAAACAAATTCTCATTAAGAGTACATATGCCTATTTTCGTATCTTTATAGATTTACTGTGTGATCAAATAAAGTAATATTATGAAATATAAATATAATCATGCCATAATTATAGTAATATGAATGAAAAGTATTATTTAAAAATGTAGTCTACCCTGATAGCTCAATTGGTAAAGAATTCACCTGCAATGTAGGAGACCCCAGTCCGATTCCTGGGTTGGCAAGATGTGCTGGCGAAGGGAGAGGCTACCCACTCCAGTATTCCTGGACTTCCCTTGTGACTCAGCTGGTAAAGAATCCAACTGCAATGTGGGAGACCTGGGTTTGACCCCTGGGTTGGAAAGATCCCCTAGAGAAGGGAAAGGCTACCCACTCTAGTATTCTGGCCTGGAGAATTCCACAGACTGTATAGTCCATGGGGTCACAAAGAGTGGACATGACTGACTCTAAGGTATTTCTATCACACACCAGTCCTGGCAGTTTATCTGAATTTTTTTTTTACATTCAAAGAACTTAACTGTGATCAATTCCCTTCACCTATTCCAAAAAGTCAAGAGCACTGGTTCATTTCAACAGACGACAATATTTTTCAACTGATAACCATAGAAAAACGGGGTCTGCTCTACACACACCAATTAACATGTAGTGACCCTTGCCTACGGTCAAGTTACCAGCCCCACCCCGGACTCTCCCTTCCAGTTCTCATTCAATCAAGCAGTTAGGCTAAAGGTTACAGAATTGCAGCAGTGTCCTCTAACGTTCAAGATTAGGTTATCTTGGTCTCCCATAAACCAGGGGCCCCATGTCACTGTGAACCAAGAAGCTGAAGTAAACTGCACAATGATTACGCTCCCCGTCCTCCTGTGGTTTGACAGGAGCTGCCCAGCTAGAAACCTGGAGAAGGGAAAGGCTACCACTCCAGCATTCTTGCCTGGAAAACCCCCATGGACAGAGGAGCTTGGCAGACTTCAGTCCATGGTGTCGCTAAGAGTCAGACCCGACTGAGCGACTAAGCACAGCACAGCCCATCTCGAACCACAAAAAAGACAGCGCACAGGAAAATCCGACCCAATGGTAAAGGAATGTTGTCCCCCTCCTCCAAGTAAACACAAATGTGTAACTTGTTGTGAGAGAATTGCCCAGGATGGTGAGCAGGTAAAAAGCCTGCTGACCTGTCACTCACCAGTCCCAAAGTTTCAACAGGAACTCAAACGACACGAGAGTAGAAATGATAGAGGGTTTTTCGTTTTTGGTTTTTGCAGAGTGAGGTTTTGAAAGCTGGCTTCCATTCCGTGGCTATGAGCCTTCCTTTAAACATAAACAGCGACAAGAGCTGAGAATGGCTGCCATACTTGAATGCCAAATAAACACAAAATGACAAGCACATATTTTTGGCTTTCTACTAAAGCTTGGTTTTTCAACAACCCTTTTTGTTGCCTCTAAAGACAATGGTCTCAGTGTTTCTGAGCCAGATGCTGGGACACTGAGCAGAGCCTTCTGTGCCGCACCCCTACCCAGTTCGCTCCGCAGGCGGGGTGAGTGTCCCCTTTGGGTTTGAGAGCAGGCCATCTTCCCCCTCCTGTGCCACTGCTGCAGAAGGATTTGTTTATTGAAACTGAAGAGGAGTGGTATATGAAACTTGGAATTTGCAGACCAAGCCCCAGGGTAGTTTGATGAGGGAGGTGCTTGGTGGTTTCTACTTGTTTGGGAAACAGTAGCTTAATCGTGAGCTCTTTAAGGGACTCAGCTGGAGAGAGTGGATGATTTATCCACTTCATTAATTCATTGTAGGTTTAACTGTTTTTAAATTGGTGTTTATCACGTTTGCTTTACGTCGCTTAATGGTAGCAATGGTTGACTTAAGTAGATGGACTCCGTGGGCTTTTTACTCTTCCCCATCCAGCAGTTAAAACAGCCCTCCACTTCTCTTTCATGACTAAGTAAATGTCTCAGGTATTTACACAGGTATGTGTCTCAATGGAATCATGTCAGTCGCCCAAATAAGAAGCTGTCAGGTCAGGTATGTCACCTCCTCCCCAAGCATTGCCTATTTTGAAGCTCCACATCAAGGTTTCAAAGTTGTGTAGTAGAAGCACATAAATACTGAGGATACTTATTTCTTACTCTTTCCTTGTAATATCACAAAGGATTCTCTTTGCTAATTCTTAACCTCAAGGGGTAGAATTGGATTCAAAATTTTACACTAATATTTTAGCTATTGTTATCTCTATAACATAATCTCTCATTCTAATTATTTGCTTAGATAAGCTTAGCAAGTTATTAAGAGAAATGATTTCAGTATAAACACAGTGGCATTTATTATAAAATTTCTATTGCCTCCAAATTTGTAACAATAATAAAATAATAGACGCACAGACATATAACATAAGCTTATAGTTACTGAAGTGGGAAATGGGGACACAGGGATAAGTTATGAGTTTGGGATTAACAGATATATATAAAATGAATAAACAGCAAAGACCTAATATATGGCACAATATATTTAATAACCTATAATGGAAGAGAATCTAAAAAAGAATATATATATTCTTTAGATATACATGTATATACACATATATATGTATACAATACACCTGAAACTAACACAACATTGTAAGTCAACTATACTTCAATTAAAGATAAATAAATAAGTTAATAAATTTAAAAATAGAATAAAATAATGGACTTAATACCCACTTAATCTGGCACTTCACATTTTGTCTGTATGAACAAAGTAATATTTACAATACATTGACAATTCCTCCTATTTCTATAGTTTTTTGCAGTTCACAGTATATCATAATATACATTAAGCTTAATCATCAAAATTTTCCTTATGGGGATTACTATAATCTCCATTTTACAAATAAGAATACTGAGTCTTAGAAGAATGAAGTGATTTACTACAGCCACGCTAATAATGTGGAAAAACTAATTCAAGCCCAAGTCACCTAATTATGTTCAAGCCAAGTCACCTTACTTTATCTAATGTTCATGGAGGCAGAGCACACTATGTGAATAACAGGAAAAAAGAGATAAAAGAGTGTTTACAAACCACTTGGTAGAGCTGAACGTAGTGTTATCTTATCAAGACGCAGAAAGAGCACATTTATTCTTCAAGTTCAAACAACTATTTTGTGCCAAACTATAACTCCTTCTCCTTGACATTATGTGAGCTGAGTCACTGTGAGAATTATCTAAAGAGGTCATGCTTAGTGTACACTCTATTTATATATTCATTCATTCATTTATTCAACTTACTTGCTTTTTTACTTCTTTGTTCACTTATTTGTAATAGGAGTAATTTTTTTCTCTCTTATTTGCACTATCAACCTTGGCAAACTTGATAAAACAGGACAACACTTAAAGTATACAAAACAATCATGCAGCCACTTCTCAAATATGTTGTGAAGGGTAACTAACAAAAATTAACATGACGCTTAGCACCCGTGATGCTGTACGCAATTTTACTGTCAGCCATAGCTTGTTTCTTTTCTTTTGTTGTTGCTAGGTTGCTAAGTTGTGTCTGACTCTGTGACCACATGGGCTGTAGCATGCCAGGCTTCCCTGTCCTTCATCTCCTGGAGTTTGCTCAAACTCATGTCCATTGAGTCAATGACACCATCCAATCATCACATCCTCTGTTGTTCCATTCTCATGCCCTCAGTCTTTCCCAGAATCAGGATCTTTTCCAATGAGTTGGCTCTTAGCATCAGGTGGCCAAAGTATTGGAGTTTCAGCTTCAGTATCAGTCCTTCTAATGAATATTCAGGGTTGATGTCTTTTAGGATTGACTGGTTCGATTTCCTTGCTGTTCAAGGGATTCTCCACAGTCTTCTCCAACATCACAATTCAAAAGTATCAATTCTTCGGCACTCAGCCTTCTTTACGGTCCAACTCTCAAATTCATACTTGACTACTGGAAAAACCATCAGTTCAGTTCAGTCGCTCAGTCGTGTCCGACTCTTTGCGACCCCATGAATTGCAGCACGCCAGGCCTCCCTGTTCATCACCATCTCTCGGAGATCACTCAGACTCACATCCATCGAGTCAGTGATGCCATCCAGCCATCTCATCCTCGGTCGTCCCCTTCTCCTCCCGCCCCCAATCACTCCCAGCATCAGAGTCTTTTCCAATGAGTCAACTCTTCGCATGAGGTGGCCAAAGTACTGGAGTTTCAGCTTTAGCATCATTCCTTCCAAAGAAATCCCAGGGTTGATCTCCTTTAGAATGGACTGGTTGGATCTCCTTGCAGTCCAAGGGACTCTCAAGAGTCTTCTCCAACACCACACTTCAAAAGCATCAATTCTTCGGCGATCAGCCTTCTTCACAGTCCAACTCTCACATCCATACATGACCACAGGAAAAACTATAGCCTTGACTAAACGGACCTTAGTCGGCAAAGTAATGTCTCTGCTTTTGAAAATGCTATCTAGGTTGGAAATAACCCTTCTTCCAAGGAGTAAGCGTCTTCTAATTTCATGGCTGCAGTCACCATCTGCAGTGATTTTGGAGCCTAAAAAAATAAAGTCTGGCACTGTTTCCACTGTTTCCCCATCTATTTCCCATGAAGTGATGGGACCAGATGCCATGATCTTCGTTTTCTGAATGTTGAGCTTTAAGCCAACTTTTTCGCTCTCCTCTTTCACTTTCATCAAGAGGCTTTTTAGCTCCTCTTCACTTTCTGCCATAAGGGTGGTGTCATCTGCATATCTGAGGTTATTGATATTTCTCCCGGCAATCTTGATTCCAGCTTGTGTTTCTTCCAGTCCAGCGTTTCTCATGATGTACTCTGCATATAAGTTAAATAAGCAGGGTGACAATATACAGCCTTGACGCACTCCTTTTCCTATTTGGAACCAGTCTGTTGTTCCATGTCCAGTCCTAACTGTTGCTTCCTGACCTGCATACAGATTTCTCAAGAGGCAGGTTAGGTGGTCTGGTATTCCCATCTCTTTCAGAATTTTCCACAGTTTATTGTGATCCACACAGTCAAAGGCTTTGGCATAGTCGATAAAGCAGAAGTAGATGTTTTTCTGGAACTCTCTTGCTTTTTCCATGATCCAGCGGATGTTGGCAATTTGATCTCTGGTTCCTCTGCCTTTTCTAAAGCCAGCTTGAACATCAGGGAGTTCACGGTTCACGTATTGCTGAAGCCTGGCTTGGAGGATTTTGAGCATTACTTTACTAGCATGTGAGATGAGTGCAATTGTGCGGTAATTGGAGCATTCTTTTGCATTGCCTTTCTTTGGAATTGGAATGAAAACTGACCTTTTCCAGTCCTGTGGCCACTGCTGAGTTTTCCAAATTTGCTGGCAGATTGAGTGCAGCACTTTCACAGCATCATCTTTCAGGATTTGAAACAGCTCAACTGGAATTCCATCACCTCCACTAGCTTTGTTCGTAGTGATGCTTTCTAAGGCCCACTTGACTTCACATTCCAAGATGTCTGGCTCTAGATTAGTGATCACATCATCATGATTATCTGGGTCGTGAAGATCTTTTTTGTACAGTTCTTCTGTGTATTCTTGCCACCTCTTCTTAATATCTTCTGCTTCTGTTAGGTCCATACCATTTCTGTCCTTTATCGAGCCCATCCTTGCATGAAATGTTCCCTTGGTATCTCTAATTTTCTTGAAGAGATCTCTAGTCTTTCCCATTCTGTTGTTTTCCTCTATTTCTTTGCATTGATCACTGAAGAAGGCTTTCTTATCTCTTCTTGCTATTCTTTGGAACTCTGCATTCAGGTGCTTATATCTTTCCTTTTCTCCTTTGCTTTTCGCCTCTCTTCTTTTCACAGCTATTTGTAAGGCCTCCCCAGACAGCCATTTTGCTTTTTTGCATTTCTTTTCCATGGGGATGGTCTTGATCCCTGTCTCCCGTACAATGTCACGAACCTCATTCCATAGTTCTTCAGGCACTCTATCTATCAGATCTAGGCCCTTAAATCTATTCCTCACTTCCACTGTATAATCATAAGGGATTTGATTTAGGTCATACCTGAATGGTCTAGTGGTTTTCCCTACTTTCTTCAATTTGAGTCTGAATTTGGCAATAAGGAGTTCATGATCTGAGCCACAGTCAGCTCCCGGCCTTGTTTTTGTTGACTGTATAGAGCTTCTCCATCTTTGGCTGCATAGAATATAATCAATCTGATTTCGGTGTTGACCATCTGGTGATGTCCACGTGTAGAGTCTTCTCTTGTGTTGTTGGAAGAGGGTGTTTGCTATGACCAGTGCATTTTCTTGGCAAAACTCTATTAGTCTTTGCCCTGCTTCATTCCGCATTCCAAGGCCAAATTTGCCTGTTACTCCAGGTGTTTCTTGACTTCCTACTTTAGCATTCCAGTCCCCTATAATGAAAAGGACATCTTTTTTGGGTGTTAGTTCTAACAGATCGTGTAGGTCTTCATAAAACCGTTCCACTTCAGCTTCTTCAGCATTACTGGTTGGGGCATAGACTTGGATAACTGTGATATTGAATGGTTTTCCTTGGAGACGAACAGAGATCATTCTGTCATTTTTGAGATTGCATCCAAGTACTGCATTTCGGACTCTTTTGTTGACCATGATGGCTACTCCATTTCTTCTGAGGGATTCCTGCCCGCAGTAGTAGATATAATGGTCATCTGAGTTAAATTCACCCATTCCAGTCCATTTTAGTTCGCTGATTCCTAGAATGTCGACGTTCACCCTTGTCATCTCTTGTTTGACCACTTCCAATTTGCCTTGATTCATGGACCTGACATTCCAGGTTCCTATGCAGTATTGCTCTTTACAGCATCGGATCTTGCTTCTATCACCAGTCACATGCACAACTGGGTATTGTTTTCGCTTTGGCTCCATCCCTTCATTCTTTCTGGACTTATTGCTCCACTGATCTCCAGTAGCATATTGGGCACCTAATGACCTGGGGAGTTCCTCTTTTGATATCCTATCATTTTGCCTGTTCATACTGTTCATGGGGTTCTCAAGGCAAGAATACTGAAGTGGCTTGCCATTCCCTTCTCCAGTGGACCACGTTCTGTCAGCCCTCTCCACCATGACCCGCCCGCCTTGGGTTGCCCTGCAGGCATGGCTTGGTTTCATTGAGTTAGACAAGGCTGTGGTCCTAGTGTGATTAGATTGACTAGTTTTCTGTGAGTATTGTTTCAGTATGTCTGCCCTCTGATGCCCTCTTGCACCACCTATCATCTTACTTGGGTTTCTCTTACCTTGGGTGTGGGGCATCTCTTCACGGCTGCTTCAGCAAAGCACAGCCGCGGCTCCTTACCTTGGACGAGGGGCTGTTCCTGACCTTCAACGTGGGATAGATCCTCTAGGCCCTCCTGCTGATCCTTGGGTTGCTCCTCCCTGCTGCCGGCCCTGGCCTCGGGCGTGGGTGGCTCCTCCCAGCTGCCGCCTCTGGCCTCGGGCTCAGGCTCAGGGTCACCGCCCTTGGCTCCGGGCTCGAGGTGGCCCCTCCCAGCTGCCACCCCTGGCCTCGGGCTTGTGGTGGCTCCCCGGGGTCACCGCCCCTGGCCTCTAGCTCGAGGTGGCTTCTCCCGACTGCCCCTGACCTCGGATGCGGGGTGTTTCCCCCCGGCCGCCACTGGCCTCGGAAGTGGGGCAGCTCCTCCCGGCCGCCGCCCTGACCTCGGACCACACGGGGTGTCTGCCCCCAGCCGCCACTGGCCTCGGATGCGGGGTGGCTCCACCCAGCTGCCACCCTGACCTCAGACGCCCCTGACCTCGGACGCGGGGTGTCTCCCCCCGGCCGCCACTGGCCTCGGATGCGCGGTGGCTCCACCCAGCTGCCGCCCTGACCTCAGACGCCAGGTGTCCTCTCCCGGCCGCCACTGGCCTCAGACGTCGGGCAGCTCTTCCCTGCCGCCGCCCTGACCTCGGACGCGGGGTGTCGCCTCCCGGCCGCCCCTGACCTCGGATGCGGGGTAGCTCCACCCAGCTGCCGCCCTGACCTCGGACGCCGGGTGTCTCCTCCGGGGCCGCCACTGACCTCAGCACAGGGTAGCTCCTCTCGGCCGTTCCTGCGCGGTCGCAGCCTGGCACTCTAGGCTGCTGCCCCCGACCTCGGTCGTGGGGCAGCTCCTCCCGGCCGCGCGTAGTGCGCCGGCCCGGCTCTCGCAGCCGACCACGCGTATAGCTGTTACTATATGGCCCTTTATCAGCAAAGTGATGTCTCTGCTTTTTAATACGTGTCTAGGTTTATCATAGCTTTTCTTCCAAGGAGAAAGCATTTTTTAAATTTCATGGCTGCAGTCACCATCTTTTCTTTTAATACTTATTTATTCATTTATGGGGCTTCATAGCTGAACAGACTTTGTCTAGTTGTGGTGTCCAGGCTTCTCATTGTGGTAACTTCTCATGTTGCAAAGTACAGGCTCTAGGGCGAATGGGCTTCAGTGGTTGTGGCTCATGGGAGTAGTTGCTGCAAGGCATGTGGAATCTTCCCAGACAAGGGATCAAACCAATGTTTCCAGCATTGGCAGTCAGATTCTTAACCTCTGGACCACCAGGAAAGTCCCATAGCTTGTTTCAGTGGAATATACTGATATTTGTCCTTCTTATATTAATCTAAACTCAAAAATATTTCACTAGTTCTAAAGAGGCTAAATGCACTTTAAAGAAGGCATTCTTTATAATTCTACCACTTCTTTCAGCATTTGTGGTAGAATCATAATAATTCATTTCACAAACGCAAAAAATGCTATGCATCAAAATTACACTGAAATATTTTTTTTAAAAAAACAGCATCTTGCCTAATTAAAACTCAGCTCACTAGATCCTTAAATGAAGGGTTTCATTAGGGAGATCACTTACTGCTAGAAATTCTTTATATCCATACATTAAGCTCATGAAGATAAAGAGAGAAATTAAAAGCTGCTGTTATTAAAATATGTGCATCCTCTGCCTACACATTCTATACTTTCTCTGTGCAAACCAAAACTAAACTCTGGAGCTGATGGAATTAAAGGAAAGCTGTAGTTTCTACATGCATCTAATGAACTGTGGACTAGAGCTTCACTGACAACCAAATTGCTCTTCTGTGTATAGTTTACAAATACTCTGTTAATTATTTCTCAGACAGTATTTTCTGAACAAAAGAAAGCAGCAGGTCCCAAACCATAGCCATGAGCTAGGATTCCTCAGTTTTCATTGTCTTCAAAGGTCTGAGCAGGAAAAAATGATTACTTGTAGATGAAACTCTAGTTTTCAAAACAAAATGTCAGGAGAGGATGAGAAAACAAAATCTGAATATTTGCTACACTTGTCATCATTGGTAATACAGGTTTAATATGTATTTGGGCCTAAAACATTTTAATAAGTAAACAAAATTTTCATTCTGCACGGCCTATAATTAACAGGGTAGGGAACTCCAGCCCTGACATCAACAGTCTAAAGAAGGAAAAAATTGATGAAATCTAAATTTTCTTTTTTATTAGAATTCTTTGTTTCCTAAACACTTTATTTTAGATTCAGCCTAATTTTATTCATTTCTGGGACTATGACTTTTACACTTGCTAAAGAAAATATAACAGTGCAAACAGAGAACAGAGGATATTTTGAGGAGAAGAGCATTCATGTAGGAATGCAAGAAATATCACTGACGTATCATTTTGAGGTGAAAAAATACCCTCAAAAGTCAACATGTATTTCTTCCAAAATTGTTCCCACACATCTAATGTGTAAATTCAGTTTGTGTTGTTTGTATGAACAGTGTTCATGCAAAAAGGGAAAATCAGAGCCCTATACAACTAACCTCTTTTTTGTCCCCATAATAACCTAAATTCTAATTAAATTCAACTTGATGGTAAATAGTTTCAAAAATCAAGGGAAAGGAATGTTGGTGATGAACACAAACTTCCCAAGTTCCCTGCTGGGCACTTGTATTTGATTCTGTGCTTCCAGCAGTTTCCTATAATCTTTCTTCTTTCTCTTCTTAGAAATTCTCTTTTGAAATCCCTACAGGTTCCATCCTCTTCACACCCTCTTTGTCTATGAACCCAACCCATGGGTACCATCCTTACCATCATCCTTGAAGTGAGCCTTTGCTTTTACTCTGGGTTGCTCTGTCAGGTACTATCGAATATTTTTTTAGTGAAAAACCTGGGAGAAATGGATAGAGGGTTTGATTTTTTTTTTTTTTTCTTTAATTGAATAAGACAAAATGTTTTTCTCTGGGTAGCCATATAAGAGAGTTTAAATGATTAACACTATGATCTTTTAATTACATTTCCTTCCCTAAATACCACCCCCAGCAAAGCAATCTCAAATTTTAATCTCAAAATCTCTTGTCTTCCCTAACCTTGCACTTCATAGTCTTCTTCTTGGGGGGTAGGTACTTGTCTCATTGCAGAAAGAATTCAGAGACAAGATGATGGGATCAAGAAAGTAAATCCAGGATTCGTTTAAGCAATATGACATTCTCAAAGGAGTTTCCCTAGTGGATCAGATAGTAGAGAATCTGCCTGCAATGCAGGAGACTGGGGTTCGAGCTCCGGGTTGGGAAGATCCTTTGGAGAAGGGAATGGCGACCCATTCCAATATTCCTGCTTGGAGAATTCCATGGACTGAGGAACCTAGCATGCTATGGTCCATGGGGTCACAAAGAGTCAGACATGACTGAGCAACAAGCACTCTCACACTCTCAAGGGAAGAGCTGGTGTCTCAGGTGAGTAGCTGCGTTGGTTTCTTTGGCAAGCCAGTTATGTGGGGTGCAGAAAGGAAGGGACAGAAAATTCACTGGGAAGGGACGGTTTAGGGGTCATATTCCCTGATTTTCATCCCAGCTCCAACTTCCATAGGGGAAGAGGGGCTTTTGTCATTATTTAGTCTTTATTGGCAGTTCATGGCACAGCTGTATGATGGGAACTTATCTGTTAGGCTAATTTTACTGTAATATGAGCATAATGAGCAAAAGGTTACATTCAGATGCCGAGATTCCTGCCTTTCTCTTCCTTTCTTTGTCTGTCCTCAGGACACTTATCATCCCAAAATGTGTGATTTCCTGTCTGCTCAAGGACCCCTGCTGCTTAAGCTGCATGGTCTCCCATGCCCACCTTTCTCTGCTCATATCTAGCTGTGTTTGTGTATGTGTGTGCTCAGCCATGTTTGACTTTATGCAACCTCATGGACTGTAGCCCACCCAGGCTCCCGAGTCCATGGGATTTCCCAGGCAAGAACCCTGGAGTCTGTTGTCATTTCCTCCTCTAAGAGAGCCTCCCATCCCAGGGATCTAACCCACATCTGCTGTCTCTTGCATTGGCAGGCGGCTGTTTACCACTAAGCCACCGGGAAAGCCCCTTATCTAGCTACCTGCCTTCTTTAACCATCTCTCTGTTGCAGAGAGATTCCTCCACCTCAGTTTCCTAGGGCTTCCTCCCCTGCAGAAAGCATTCCTTTGATCAAAATTTGGGTTCAGCTACCAGCCAGATCCACATCCCCAAATCCCTGGTGATTTGCTTTACAGCTTCCTAAGCTGGTCCCACTGCCTAGAGTAGAAAGAAAGGATGTTAGAGCAAATTTTGGCCCTGTTTGTGGCAAGAAGAGTGTTTTCTGGCATCTCACACTGGAATCCTGAAAGTGTCCCCCATCCACACACACAATAAACTAAGACTAGAAATGAACTCTTTTTTTTTTTTTCTAAGAAATTTTGTTCCCTAAAATAGACACAGTTAAGTTTGGGAATCAATCAATAGCTTAGACAATAGTTTACATCTTTTTTTTTTTTTTTTTTCCGGCTATGCCAGGTCTTAATTGGGGCACATGGGATCTTCGATCTTCATTGCAGCACGTGGAATCTATAGTTGCAGCAGGTGGAACCTAGTTCCCTGATCAGGGATTGCACTCAGGCCCCCTGCATTGGGAGCACAAAGTCTTAGCCACTGGGCCACCAGAGATGTCCAATGGCCTAAATATTGATCTCACTCTTTATTCTGTGTCTTCCTCTGAGCATTTGCTTTGTACTGTTAACTTCAATGCCCAGCTTTGATCTTAGCTTCATTCTAAGCTTTCTTGGATTCTCTGAGTTGACTTGTCCTTTCAGTCCTAACAAACTCTCCTGCACTGCATGCTTTCTTTTCTAACCTCACAGACATGGACACACGTCAGGATCCAATACAATCTGCCTCAGCCTCCCTCCATCCCCTGGGAGCTGTCATACATATTGCCCATCACTCAGAATCTTTCTGGACACGAGAAGACCTCACCTCATATAACAAAGAGAAGATGAGTTTTGCACTTAAAAGAACCTATAACCACAGAGGAGTCAGTAGTACAGGAGGAATGGCAAGCATGTCTCTGGATGGGACTTATAAACTTAAAAAATATTCACCACCTAAAAGTTGAGTGAAGTGAAGTGAAGTGAAGTCGCTCAGTCGTGTCCGACTCTTTGCGACCCCATGGACTGTAGCCTACCAGGCTCCTCCATCCATGGGATTTTCCAGGCAAGAGTACTGGAGTGGGTTGCCATTTAAAAGTTGAGAGTAATGTTTTATTCGTTGGGAATTTTTAGCACTTATGTCTGGGAGGCAGCATCTCAAATAACCCTGAGAAAACTGCTTTGAGGATACAAGGGGGCAGCCAGATTATATAGAAGTTTTGCAACAAAGGGCAAGTAGTCAGAACATCAGAAGATTATTGTAAATTAAAGAAAACCAGATATCCCAAGGTAAAGAATTTAGTGCTTTTCTATGCATAGGAAGATGCAAGAGTCTGGGCTCACTGAAATCATTCCTTTGATATGTACCTCCACTATCCTGGGCCAGAACCCTGTGCTTTCACATCCTGAATTTCCTCAGGACTCACCATAGGGAGTGGCTGCTAGGTGACAGGTGTTTGTTCTTTCCTGAGTTCCCTCTGAGTTCACCAGCTCACCATCCATGGTGGCTGCAACTGCTGTTGACTGTGACATTCTTTGTTTACTAATATGGCAGGAAATATTCCATTTCTCAGACTGAGCAAGAGCATTTCTGGAAGTTGCCCCAGTCACTGCATTGCCTCACCCTGTGCACCCACCCATTCTCTGTGCTATTAAGAACACTCCAAGTTACCAATTTACCCTGAAAAACTGCTGAGAGGTTTTTTTCAAGTTAAAAGGAAAAACTCCAACTTCATTTCCTGGGATTGGATTCAAGATAGGCATGGTTTTGTGCTGTGCACCAGAGAGCTGCAAACTGCCGATACAGACAGAGAACAGTCAACAGGAAAAGTATTTTAAAAAATGACAAGCCCCTTGTGGAAGTTTTGGCATCATTTCCTCCAATGACTGGTAATATTTAGAAGAAAATACTAGAAATAGTACTAACTGAAAGCCTGATAACAAGAAATTCTTGATTATTATCCATGAATAGAATCATCAGCCCCTGGATAACAAAATCTCATACTTTTGTTAGAACAGGAATTTTTTACACTGCTAATCACACTTTAGTCTAGAATGATTCTAGCCTTACAGTGCAGCTCTTGTCTTAGAGAAAAACACATGAATGTATTGTTATGGAAGGAGAACTTCAACCTGGAGAGGGTATTTAGGCATTCTCCCAAACAAGCTGTTGATTTCCACATAAAAATTGGCAAAAGAGAGAGCCATCTGGGATGAAATGTTATCCCATTGTTGGTGTCTCACTGTTAGAAGCGTATTTTAGTTTTCTACCACAAAAAAAATATATGATATTATGCAGCTGATAGAAACTATTTCTCGATAAATCACAGATGTGTAAGGAACACAGGATGGGTATATTAGCTTTATCTATTTCAGAAATCTAAAATATTATTTTTTAAATGAGCATATGGTGCAAATATCTACTTAGCAGCTTCTAGAGGTTTCTAGAAAATTCATCTTCCATGGTGTCTTTGCAATGGAGACCTTCAGAAAACATAACAAGGAGTTAAGAGGTCTGGATTCTAGGGATTTCCCTGGTGGTCCAGTGGCTAAGATCCCAAGTTCCCAGTGCAGAGGGCCCAGGTTCAATCCTTGAATGGGGAACTATATCCCACATGCCACAAGTAAGAGTTTGCAAGCTGCAACTAAAAATCTCAAATGCCACAGTGAAGATCAAAGATCCCAAGTGATGCAAATAAGACCCTTCATAGCTAAATAAACAAATAAATAATAAGTTTTTTAAATAAATAAAGCGAGAAATCAGGGTTCTAGTCATCACTCTACCATTAACTTACTATGGGATATTGTGCAAGACAGTTAATATTCCCCAATATATTAGTACGATGACACTAGCTGTGTAAGAAACACCAAAATGTCATTGCTGATAACAGATTGTCTCTTGCTTCAAGGACAGTTCTGTGCAGATATTCCTGGTCAGCAGGCAACTTTCCTTCCCATGATGATTCAGGGATCCAGAGTCTTCTTATTTTATTTTTTTGCTGTCCTCACTCATGAGGACAGCAAGAGCCTCTGCTTCATGCTAGTCAAAAGGGAATAAAGATATGGAGAAGTTCCACCCTCTTTGTAATAGTCTGGCTTACAAGTGATACATCTCACCTCCCTCAGTTTCCAAAAATAGGAACTCATTATTTGCCCACATCTGTCTGCAAGGACACGAGCTAGACTGAGAAATATGGTGCAGCCAGGGAAAGCATGAATTTCACATCCATAGCTATAAATATTTCTGCTATACAAAACCTCTATTTATTCATCTGTGAAATGATAATAATAATAACTGAGCTGCTACCCTCACAGGTATACGGCAAAGAATACAGTAGCAAATGTTTTGAACATGCTTTGAAAATGGCTCAAGAGAAGGAGAACCCCACAAGATATTTTCCCTCCTATCTACCAACTTACTTGTGCTTCCTATACTGGAATCCATCTTCAATGGATAGAGTTGCAAGAGCACACATCTCTGTCTCTCTATGTCCACCGTTCTCACCCTCTAGCAGCTTTTGACAAAGCCTTACCCCTGAGTCCATGAAATGATCTTTTTTCTTGGCTTCCACATCGTGGCAGTCTCTGGACTTCCCACTTTCTCACTGCCCCTTCTCAGTTCACTTTGCTGAGTTCTCAACCTCTACCCAAACGTTTTTTACTGCAGCACCTTAGGACTCTGTCCTAAACCTTATCTCTCAACATACTCACTCTCTAGACAATTTTATCCTTTCCTGTGCTGTAGGCTGAGGATCCTAAAACCATATCTGGAGTCCAAGCTGCTCTTCTGAGCTTTATACTCCCACATACCACAAACCTCCTCGACAGTTCCATCTGAAAACTCCATACATAGCTCAGACTTCACATGGTCAAAACAGAACTCCTGATTTTCCCTCCCTACACCTGTTCCTTTGTGAATCTTCCTTTATATAACTTTGTCATCTAAGCAAATGGTATCACTTGCTTGAATTCAAAACTTTAGAATAATCTCTACTCCTTCCTTCCCCTCACTTCATATTGATAACTACTACTGACTTTACCACAGGCTCCCCAGAAAAAGTCTTCTTTCCGTCTACTTCTATCTACTTGCTGTTTCTCTAATGTCAATCACTATCTATCTCACCTGGACTGCTACAGAAATTTCTTAACTAGGTTAGCTAATTTCACACTTGCCCCTTACAACCCATTTTCCCTGGAAAGGCAAGACTCATCTTTTTAAGATACTTGATCATGGATAGAGGAGCCTGCTGCTGCTGCTGCGGCTGCTAAGTCACTTCAGTCGTGTCCGACTCATGCGCGACCCCATAGATGGCAGCCCACCAAGCTCCCCCGTCCCTGGGATTCTCCAGACAAGAACACTGGAGTGGCTTGCCATTTCCTTCTCCAAGTGGGCTGCAATCCATGGGGTCGCAAAGAGTTAGACATGACTGAGCAACTAAGCACACCTCAGCATATTTTATCAAATGTCTGACGCCCTCACTTTTTACATACAACTTACATATACAGGGAAAAAAACATACTGCTTGGACTATGACACAATCGTTTTTTATTACATCTATTGTAAATATAGTTTTATATCAGAGATGTTAACATTTGAAAAAATAATAATAGCAACTGGCTGATTTTTTAATCTACTCACTCACCCTCCACCCTCTGATAAAACATAAAACATAAAACCAACAAAGGAAGCCAAAAGAATTATAAATAATTCACTAGTTTAGTAATACCATGTGGCAGAGAACATCATGGTACTAAAGTTATCTGGTAAGAAATAAACTAAATTCCACCTGAACTCTGTGTACCCAAGGTGCAGGGAATGGGGGAGGGGAGTTTAGTAGACTCCATGAAGACACTGAAGGGGTGCACTAGACTGATAGTATAGATGAAATTATCCCCAGGAAAAGAAAATTCAACAGTAAACACTGACCACAGGTTAGAACTTGGTAGTTTATAGCACCAGCTACAGGGCTTATAGGTGGCTGGACTAGAAGCAGAAGTCTCTGAGAAATGTTGCTCATGGTAAGAAGGTGATATCCTTGGATAGCCTTCTATCTACTTGCAATATCCTTCTATCTACTTGTGATATCCTTCCAAGGATTATATCTTTGGAAATGTAGCAGTGAAGGAGAAGAAGGAAGTAAAAAAGGAAGACTAAATACTTTATATTAAATCAAATAAAATAACCAAGGAAACAACAGAGAAACTATACACATCCACTCTCTTGCCTTTCTGACACTATCAACAGCACTCTAAGAGCAACATTCTTATAAGAAGAACACTTATTATAACACATGGACGGAGGAGCCTAATAGGCTACAGTCTATGGGGTCGCAAAGAGTAGGACACGACTGAGTGACTTCACTTTCACTTTATAAGAAGAGGAGGGTAGAACTATCAGAACAGAGAATTATCAAGCTAGGAGCATGGACCACAAAATGCACAGAAATGGAAAAAGCAGACCACATCCAGGCAAAACTATTATAAAAATTCAGAAAATGTGAACTAAGCCATTTCAGTTGATAAAAATTCCCCCCAAAATCAACCATAATGCCAAAGAAATTTTAAACAACACTCCAAAATGAGCTAAATATTTTCACATAAATATTTATAACTGTGAAAAAATATCTTGAATCAGAAATACAAAAACTAAGAACAGAAATGGAAGGAGTGAGAGAATAGTGAATGAGTTGACTGAACTCAAGGGGAAAAAAAAGAAGAGAAAGATGAAAATCATATCAGAAATGTATATTAAATCACTAGGTACTTAAGAGAAGATTCAAATGCAAATTTAAGAAAAGAAAGAAAACCATCAAGAGAAAAAACCGAGATTAAGAAAGAAGTAAAAAATAAGATTTAAACAAGATAAACATAAAGACATTGACAGTATAACACACCTTTGTTAAAAGAAAAATACGGAGAGAAAACATTGAAAACAGAAGAGAAAAATGACTTGTCACATTCAAGGGACCCCAGTAAGATTAACAGAAAACTTCTCATTAGAAAAGTAGAAACCACAAGCAGTAGGATAAATAATCAAAGTACTGAAAGAAACTGTCAGTCAAGAGTCTTATATCTAGCAAAACTATCTTTCAAAAATAAAGATGAAATAAGGATGATCCCAGGTAAGCAGAAACTGAGAATTCATTTATCTTTACAAAAGAAATAGAAATAGAATGGCACCAAACATCTCAAAAACAAAATAAGGCAATATACTAGCATTTTCAGAATGAAAGGATGCCATTTGCAGCAACATGATGGACCTAGAGATTACACTAAGCAAAGTAATTCAAAAAGACAAACACCACATGATATAATTTATATGTGGAATCTAAAATATGACACAAGTGAACATATCTACAAAACAGAAACAGACTCACAGACATAAAGACCAGATCTGTGGTTATCCAGGGGTGAGGGCAGAGGGATGGATTGGGAGTTTGGGGTTAACAGATGCAAGCTATTACACATAGAGAATGCATAAACAATAAGGTCCTACTGTGTAAACCATAATGGGGAGGAATACAAAAAAGAATATGTAATTGAATCATTCTGATGTACAGCAGAAATTAACACAATATTTTTAAAATGACTATACTCCAATAAAATATTTTTTTAAAAAAAGAGAGACATGGAAACTAGATGCAATATCTGATCTTTACTGTGTCCTGGGGGAGACATCTATAAAGGACATTATTAGGTCAATTGAAAAAGTTAAAATACAGATGTTAGATGAGTCTTAAATATATTGATATCAAATGTACCTAAGTTGCTAACTGTACTGTGTTTTTTATAAGAGAATATTCTTAAGAAATACACACGAATGTTTTTAGAGGTAAACACCCCAATATGTGCAACTTGCTCTAAAACAGCTCAGAAATATTATATATACCATATTTATATATGTAGATATATGTGTGTATGTGTGTGTGTTGTCTATTTCCTAAGTGGCTGAGGGGGAGGAGAGACAGACCCATATAGTAGGCCAAAAAAAACAATGCACACCATACCAAATGTTAACATAGTTGAATCTGCAAAGTGGACCCATGGGTCTCCTATGTAGTTACTCTTTTTTTCTCTTTATTTTCACAGTTTTATACAGCATAATAAAACAAAATAATTGATACAGTTTGTGCTATTTTTATTCTTGCAACGTTTTTATAAATTTAAATTATTTCTAATCTAAAAGTGACTTATATACGAAGAAATAGCTTAGAAATTGTGAAATAAGATAAATCAAATTATACCACTTCCATTTCAAACCATGAACAGCTTTCCCAACGCTCTGAGAACGCAAGTCAAGCTGTTCTCCCTAACACCTGGGAGACGCATCCTTAGCTACCGCCCCCGCCCAGTCCTGGTTTCTCCCACTGCCACCCCTGCGTCGGCCACTCTCATCTTCTCTTTTTTCAGGATTCAAGGCTTTTCGTGTTTAGGGGGCCTCTGTTTATACTAACCCAGAATGCCTTTCCCCTCTGGATAAACCTCCCCCCGCCATCAGTCCACTGGGTTTGGAGGGATGAGCGCTGCTCTAGGCGGGCTGTGAGCTGCCGAGGAGGCGCCTGAGAATGACATCACACATGGAAAGCAAAGGTGCCAGGTGCAAGCAGGATCAAACCTTGAAGGCATCATTGAAGGCTTTGACTCCAGGGTGCCCTGAAATGAGATCTACTCCTGGACTTCCTGCTCACATAACCAAAAACTCCCTTCTGCTTGCACTAGATTGTGTTTGAGTTCCTGTATGTATGTTCCCTTCGCCTAGAGTGTTTCCCCTCTCTCTCCATAAGACTGGCTCCTGTCCCCCTTTTAGATCTCAGTAGATGCCACCTCCTCCGAGATGCCGTTCCCAACATCCTACTTGAAGGTAATCCCATTCAGATGTGTTTTTCCACTTCTTCGCCCTCTGGGTTTTTTGTTTGTTTCCTCATCACAGGTAACACAACTTGCACCATTTATTTGTATGTTTACTTCCTTTCAAATGATTTCTCCCATTTGAAGTGAACTCCGGGAGTTGGTGATGGACAGGGAGGCCTGGCTTGCTGCGATTCATGGGGTCGCAAAGAGTCGAACACGACTGAGCAACTGAACTGAACTGAACTGAGGAGATAAGGTCGTCTCAGGCTGCATTGCACCCATGGGGCCTGGGATGTTACCTGATCATAATAGCCACCCACTGTTTATTAAATAAATGAATATGTCTTTTTTTTCCTAGTTACACTGAGTCTTGAATACTGAAATATCTATACTGATTAAGAAAGGAAAAACCACGAGCTGACACATGATTTTTAGGCCTAGAAACTATTTTACTAGATTTAAAACTCCGTGAGGGGTGTTCTACTGCATTTTCTGCTCACCCCAAATATCTCACATAGGCCCTTACTTATAGCTTGTGTACAAGTATGTGATCTTTTTTGCTCCCAATTATAATGCCGATTAAGTCAGCAAAGAAGCCAGCAATGCTGAAGTAACTTCCTTTCAAGAAGTTACTGTGAGACTCCAATGGGGCCGGGCAGACATCAGGGAGGAAAATTTTCTGGGGAAGTGGAGAGCGCTGTAAATATTTACTGAATGAATCATATGTCTCTGTAGATAAACAAATTCCCAAAAGGAAGAGACAGAGAGAGACAAAGACAGAAAGAGAGAGAGAAATCTGAAACACAGTCATTAGGCCAGATGAATAGAGCTTATCGACAACCACACCATAAGATCTGATGTCAGTTCTGTTTCCGACACTTGAAATTTCTAGGTCCCATGAGTAAACTTTAAATAATCTATGAGAACGTTTCTTAGCCCCCATCTCCATTTCCTCCCGCTCTCCTCCAGATCCTAATGAGGCTGGTTGTGAAGCTGGATCAGTGGGAGAAGGAGGATCAAGTACTGTTAAGCTGGGACCATGAGATCTAAGTCAGAACACAAAATGTGAGTCATCTGTGTCTTGGCCGAGTTATGTAATCTACCAAGAGTCTGTTTCCTCTCATCTGTAAAATAAGAATTAATAATAAGAACACCCACTCAATGTACCTCAGGAACTGTTTCTATACATTGAATAAGTACTTTACACTAGTAAAATTACTTTGTAGATTATATAAATATTATCAAAATTCAGTTATGAAACATAATCTACTATTTTTACGAGTATTGGTACAAATCAATTGGTACTCAGAGTTTTAGAGTTTCCCAATTACTTACATTTACCACAAAGATGAAATCTCTATAATGATATAGTTCTTTATGGACTCCTAAGACTGTGAAGAAGGCTGAGCGCTGAAGAATTGATGCTTTTGAACTGTGGTGTTGGAGAAGACTCTTGAGAGTCCCTTGGACTGCAAGGAGATCCAACCAGTCCATTCTGAAGGAGATCAGCCCTGGGATTTCTTTGGAAGGAATGATGCTAAAGCTGAAAACTCCAGTACTTTGGCCACCTCATGCCAAGAGTTGACTCACTGGAAAAGATTCTGATGCTGGGAGGGATTGGGGGCAGGAGGAGAAGGGGACGACCGAGGATGAGATGGCTGGATGGCATCACGGACTCAATGGACGTGAGTCTGAGTGAACTCCGGGAGATGGTGATGAACAGGGAAGCCTGGCGTGCTGCGACTCATGGGGTCGCAAAGAGTTGGACACGACTGAGTGACTAAACTGAACTGAACTGAAACTAGTAATCCTAGTGAAGCACCAAGGAGTACTTTTGTTCTGCTGCTACGTTTTAAGTTTCTACATCCTTGCTTTCAAGTTACTTAAGAGATCCAACATCTTCTTATGAAAAATTAGGTCCTTAGACCCTTGCTGAGAGCCATAGGTCATTTTTTTTTCTTTTTTTTTTTTCTTTCTTTTTGACTGCACCCAGCAGTATGTGGGACCTTCATTCCCTGGCCAGGGATTGAACCTGGGCCCTCTGCAGTGGAAATGTAGAGGCTTAACCACTGGGCCATGGGGGAAGTCCCCATAGGTCATTTTCTATCCATGTTCCAAGGGTCTGAAATAGCCCTTTCTAAGCATAAAAGAGAATTCGTCTTAAAAATAAATCTTTCAAAATGCTCATGTCATTCCCCTTTGGGTCACACCTCAGTAGCCAGGCCAAGGAAGACATATGATTAAAGTTGCATTGAAGGCAAAGCCCAGAATTATTTTAATAAAATTTTAGGGTTATCCTAAAGCTGTAAGGTCCATCTCATCAAGGCTATGGTTTTTCCAGTGGTCATGTGTGGATGTGAGAGTTGGACTGTAAAGAAAGCTGAGCGCCAAAGAATTGATGCCTTTGAACTGTGGTGTTGGAGAAGACTCTTGAGAGTCTCTTGAACTGCTAGGAGATCCAACCAGTCCATCCTAAAGGAGACCAGTCCTGGGTGTTCATTGGAAGAACTGATGTTGAAGCTGAAACTTCAATACTTTGGCCAACTAATGCGAAGAGTTGACTCATTGGAAAAGACCCTGATGCTAGGAGGGATTGAGGGCAGGAGAAAAAGGGGACAACAGAGGATGAGATGGCTGGATGGCATCACCGACTAGATGGACATGAGTTTGAGTGAACTCCAGGAGTTGGTGATGGACAGGGAGGCCTGGCGTGCTGTGATTCATGGAGTCACAAAGAGTCAGACACGACTGAGTGACTGAACTGAACTGAAAGCTGTAAAAAAACTTTTATGTTTTAACTGTAAAAAAAATTCTCTAGTCTCTTAATTAGCTATTTTCTCTTGATCATAAGAAACAAAAGCCTCATAAAATTCCATTCAGTTATTCATTCATTAATTTATTTATTCAACCATTCATCATACATTTATTGATGTTACAGACAATATTTAAGCTTTAGGAATACAAAACTGAACAAGAAACATCCTTTGTGAACGATGCTTTGACCCAGACACAACAACAAATAATTGTAATATAATGTTATCAGAGTTTTAATAACATATGTATAAAGAGGTAAGGAAGCTCAGAAGAAAGAGTGATAATTTTTTTCTGCAGAAGTTGGGTGAGATTTCACAAAGTGGTAAAATGAGATTGGTATTCTCAGCAATTAGGGATAGGGAGAAAATCATTCATTATAAATTAAACAACTAAATAATGTAATATATAGAAAGGATTTAGAGCACCAATTGGTACAGAGTACCTTTGAGATATTAGCTGATATTAGTATTACCTTCACCATCATCATTATCTAGACAATAGGGGTTGTCAGCTCCAGTTTCTCTTGCATGCATGCTCAGTTGCCTGAGTCATGTCTGGCCCTCCAGGCTTCTCTGTCCATGGGATTCTCCAGGCAAGAATACTGGAGTGGGTTGCCATGCCCTCCTCCAGAGGATCCTCCCAACCCAGGGATCAGACCCAGTTCTGCCACATCTCCTGCCTTGCAGGCAGATTCTTTACCAACTGAGCCACCTGGGAAGCCTCCAGTTTGTTTTAGGTGTGATTATCTGTGCTGACATCACTGTCATCGTCAATAGGTTCAAGTTCCAAAGGTTCTATTTAATAAAAATCTAATAACACCAAAATAGAGCATGAATAATAATCACCTAGCCTACTCCAGTCTAACATGAAGTAGCTTTCTTTAGCCAGCTGGGTCATAAATACAAACTTTGTAATAAAGGAAGGGAAGAGATAGAAGAGATTGTGATCAAAGCTCTGTATTTAATTTACAAACAAAGGCATTGGGGAATAGAAGGGAAAGGTTAGGGGACTCACTGTTCCTTTAGAACAAAGTCAATGGGCTTAAGAGTTTCATCCCAGGACATTGACTAGCACCAGCAATGGAATATGAGATATTGGCTACTGATTAGTCAGTATAGAGTAAGCTCTGCTGAAAAACCAACAAGGATGATCTCTCAGTGGGTTAACACACAGCAAGTCTGCCATGAGTCTAGAGGCTCTTCAGGACAGCTCCCTTCAAGTGGTGATTTGGGGACCAGTCTAATTCCCCCTTATAGCTCTGCCATCTGGAACACATAGCTCCCAGGTCACCACGATAAGAAACAAAGAACCAGAGAGTCACACTCTTTAATAAATGTTAATAAATGCTTTGATCTAGAAGTGACTCACATCAATTCTGCTTCTACTCACAACTCATTCACCATAACTAGTCACATGACTGTATTTAACAATCTGCTACTGCTGCTGCTGCTAAGTCGCTCAGTCATGTCTGACTCTTAGCGACCCCATGGACTGCAGCCTACCAGGCTCCTCCATCCATGGGATTTTCCAGGCAAGAGTACTGGAGTGGGTTGCCATTGCCTTCTCCATTAACAATCTGAGTGTTGGAGAATTTGCAGAAGTACATGGGTATTTGGAGACTGATGTTTCTGTACAGTTGATCACAATGGCTCAGCTATCAGTTCAGTTCAGTTTATTTCAGTCACTCAGTTGTGTCCAACTCTTTGCGACCCCATGAACCACAGCATGCCTGGCCTCCTTGTCCATCACCAACTCCTGGAGTTCACCCAAACCAATGTCCATTGAGTTGGTGATGCCATCCAGCTATCTCATCCTCTGTCGTCCCCTTCTCCTCCTGCCCTCAATCTTTCCCAGTATCAGGGTCTTTTCAAATGAGTCAGCTCTTCATATCAGGTGGCCAAAGTATTGGAGTTTCAGCTTCAACATGAGTCCTTCCAATGAACACCCAGGACTGATCTCCTTTAGGATGGAGTGGTTGGATCTTCTTGCAGTCCAAGGGACTCTCAAGAGTCTTCTCCAGCACCATTGTTCAAAAGCATTAATTCTTCGGTGCTCAGCTTTCTTTATAGTCCAACTCTCATATCCATACATGACCACTGGAAAAACCACAGCCTTGACTAGATGGACCTTTGTTGACAAAGTAATGTCTCTGCTTTTTAATATGCTGTCTAGGTTGGTCATAACTTTTCTTCCAAGGAGTAAGTATATTTTAATTTCATGGCTGCAATCACCATCTGCAGTGATTTTGGAGCCCAAAAAAATAAAGTCAGCCACTGTTTCCCCATCTATTTCCCATGAAGTGATGGGACCAGATGCCATAATCTTAGGCTCAGCTATAGTATAATGTAATTTTTATTTTTTGCAGAGGTAGTGATTGGGAAGAAAACTGTTGCCATTTTCCCCTGTATGAATAGTTTTCCACTACTTAAATTCACTCTTCTCAGTAAACTGAAAAAAAAAATAGATTAAAAAAAAATTGTGCTCCCTGAGACTTAGTATCACTGCTGACAATAATAATAAGTATTGAATAAATAGACAAATACTTAAAAGACTCTAGATAAAGCCAGTGTAGATTATCCATGTTGTTGCCAGAACTGTATCCAAAAGTAAGCTGCCAGAGCTTTATTCTGGTGATTAAGTTGATTTCATTATTAGAAACATAAAGTCATTTTATTGTTTGAGGAAATACCTGAGGGAACAGTTCAGTTCAGCCCCTCAGTCATGTCCAACTCTTTGTGACCCCATGGACTGCAGCATGCCAGGCTTCCCTGTCCATCACCAACTCCTGGAGCTTACTCAAACTCACGTCCATCAAGTTGGTGATGCCATCCAACCATCTCATCCTCTATCATCCCTTTCTCCTCCTACCTTTAATCTTTCTCAACATCGGGGTGTTTTCAAAAGAGTCAGTTCTTCCCATCAGGTGGCCAAAGTATTGGAATTTCAGCTTCAGCATCAGTCCTTCCAATGAATATTCAGGACTGATTTCCTCTAGGATGGACTGGTTGGATCTCCTTGCAGTCCAAGAGACTCTCAAGAGTCTTCTCCAACAACACAGTTCAAAAGCATCAGTTCTTCGGTGCTCAGCTTTCTTTATAGTCCAACTCTCACATCCATACATGACTACTGGAAAAGCCATAGCTTTGACTAGATGGACCTTTGTTGACAAAGTAATGTCTCTGCTTTTTAATATGCTATCGAGGTTGGTCATAGCTTTTCCTCCAAGGAGCAAGCATCTTTTAATTTCATGGATGCAGTCACCATCTGCAGTGACTTTGGAGCCCCTCAAAATAAAGTCTATCACTATTTCCATTGTTTCCCCATCTGTTTGCCATGAAGTAATGAAACCAGAAGCCATGATCTTAGTTTTTTGAATGATGAGTTTTAAGCCAGCTGTTTCACTCTCCTCTTTCATTTTCATCAAGATGCTCTCCAGTTCCTCTTCACTTTCTTCCATAAAGGTGGTGTCATCTGCACGTCTGAGGCTATTGATATTTCTCCCAGCAATCTTGATTCCATCTTGTGCTTCATCCAGTCTGGCATTTCAAATGATGTACTGTACATATAAGTTTAAATAAGCATGGTGACAATATACAGCCTTGACCTACTTCTTTCCCAATTTGGAACCAGTCTGTCGTTCCATGTCCAGTTCTAACTGTTGCTTCTTGACCTGAGGGAACAGTAGACAAATTGACTCAAGTCTTGCACTGTTTACAAAATAAGCCAGCACTACATGTGTCTACAGTACACATTTACCTAACCCATCCCTTGCCATCTTATCTACAGAAAGGCTTTCCTTTCTCTTTCTTAGTATCTCATTAAAGTCTGGTTGCTGCCCTCAAGATGTTTCATAAGGAGAAAAAAAGTGAAGCTGACATTATCTTTTTCTATATATTACTCTGCTTGTGTAAAATTTTTATTCATATTAAAGGAAAATATTTAATTCAGCTGTTCTTAAGATAAAAACAGCATTCTTCCACTTCAAATATTTTCTTTGTCAAAATATTCTTTGTATATTTTGCTGTCGTATAATTTCTTATTTCTCCACTGGAGAAAAACTTGAGAGCCACTCTTCATGTCTTCACCTTCTCTGTGTTTCAGACCCTGTAAATGATGTCACCGCGTGTACTTGTGCCTTTACAACCTTTAAACAGCGTGTCACGGAAAAGCAATCTGGTTAATTCTAACAAAAACACATACAACCTGGCCAAGCACAACGCCAGGCATATAGTATTTATTCAGACATGTCCGAGTTCTAATTCTCCAGATGAGACGGGCTGGGACCTGGGCCCTTTGCTGCAGTACCACAATGCTTGCACCTGGAATGAACCCCTCCTCAAGCAACAAAATATAAAGAAACTAAATGAGACTAAACATAACTGCATGCATACACAGTTAGGGCAAAATTATGGACAAAAGGTATAAACAAACCAACTGCCACTTTTGAGAAGCCTGGAGCAAAACCAGGGTGTTGCGAGGAGAAGCAGGGTACTGAACATGCCCCCTGCACCCAACACCTCCAGAGGGGTGGGCACACCCACCTAAGCCACCCCACCAGCCGACCCCTGGACACTTGCTACTCTCACCCCATTTAAGGAACACACTCACCCCACCTCAGGGACTGAGCAAGCAAGGGAATCTGTTGTTTGTTCCCACTCTCCTCCGCTGCAGCAGGGGCCCCAGTAAAGCCTTGCCTGAATTTCTTGTCTGGCCTGCAGTCAATTTCTATTAATTGGAGAAGGCCAAGAACCCTAGTCAGTATCACAAGCCCTCCAGAAACGATACTCAGCCAGAGATTCTGAAAAATCATGAGTGATGTAAATGAAGTGCATTCATTATTCTTATCCATAATTCATCAATTTTAATGCCCAGATGGGTCACCATCATCTCCATAAAAATGACAATTGATTTGAAGTCCTAATGGAAATACACATACATATTGATTTCAAAATTCCATCAAAGCGTTTCTCTTAGAAACATAATCAATACATGCTGTTGGTGAACAGCTCCCTTCAATAAAATCAGTATGTCACAATTAATTCATGTCTTGAAATCCTCTTCCCAACAGTAATAGTGAAATCTTGATAATTCATAATTCTCCATAGCCAGTGTCCTCTAGACGAGTAGTCATCAAATATGTTATCAAATAGACTAGTGTACAGTATTCAAGCTTGAGGCACGCTGTAGTGTGTTTGCTTAAAACAATAAAGTATCAACATTTTACATTATTTTCTTTTTTAAAATGTGATACAGGGTGAACTCAAGCATATCCTGTGTCTTTCTCATTCATTTACTTTGAATATACGAGAACTGTGTATAACCTCAACTTACCCTGACTAGCAGTCCACAGTTTGCCGCAACGTCAGTAAGTGTTAATTGGTGTAGCAGTTATACCCTATGATGTGTGAAAAAAATACTGAGAATTCCTTCAACATCTGGATATTTCCCAGATCTATCACATATGTGAATGTTAAGGATATTTCAACAGAGAAAAGGTTGGGAATGATTGCTCTGGGTGAGCCTTGGTGAACATTCCTGAAACTCATTTTCTTACTACATTTGATCTAAAGCAAATATAATTTTTCTTTTGGCTGTGATTCTGTGGTACAAACTTTCCATATTCAGACACTCAATTCACATCTAAAATCAAGTTGATAACTCAGTAATGTTTCTCTCTTCTCTACTGAAACCATTTTTTAAATAATTTATTTCACTAAAGAATATCCCACTCACCCCCCTTGAAACTAAGTAACTCTGCTCGCTACCAACAATTCAAATATTTGTATCCACTTTAAAGAGCAAACAGGAATTGTGCACAAGCTGATCATGTATCCTGTGACCCGTCCCTCACCTGCCCTTTAAAAATGCTTCGCTGAAACCCTTCGGGGAGTTTGAGGCTTTTCAGGGCATGAGCCACCTCATCTCCTTGCGTGGCCCTGCAATAAACCTTTCTCTGCTCCAAAGACAAAACAAACAGAACAGAAAAAGAAACAGCATCTCAGTTCAGATATATAAATTGAATGACTTTAAGAAATAGTATCCCAATGCTCATTTATCACTGTTACATCATCCAACTGAAACCACAGAGACACTGTGAAAATGACTGACATAAATAACACATTTTTTTATGATTAAGACATTCTTATGCAGAAGTTCTAGGAATTCAATGAGTTTGTCTTTTTAAAAAATCTCACAATGAGCGCATCCTTAAACCAACAATAAACTCTCAAAGACAGCTAATATTATGCAATATCCCTTAGCAAGCTCCTGTAACTGACAAATGTAGCTTGGCCATATACTTAAAATACTGTTCTCTGTTTGTTCATAGCAGCGCACTTCCAGTTCACTGTCCAAGAAAATGGATAATTTAATATGAAATATATGACCTGCAACTGATGTACATTTCTCTAACGAGCCCCAAACTGCTTTCAAACAATGAGTCTGTGTATATTTAGGCAGTTTTAAGCTGTCCTCAAGCAAAAAGTTGTAAGCAAGTATTTTATAGATAGTGTTTAAATAAGTCAGTTGAAGAATAAAAAGAATTCCCATCACATCTGAAACTACTTATATCTCCTATTCAATAAACAAAAGACACATAAACCAATGTAAAATTTATTTCAGTTGAAATAAAGAACATTTCCAAGGAGGAGTATTCATCCAGAGTGAATATTTATAGAAAAGTTCTATTCCTCAAAAATATATGTGTTTGTAATGCCAAACTTGGCCAGAATACTTAAGTTGAAGGCTATTTTGTGAAAGTTTTCTAACAACTTTGCTTGGGACAAAAATATTGGCTTACAAAAAAATGCCCAAGGATTATGAAAAATCACTTTAGAAAAGTTACTAAAGATGTTAAATGAAAAATTTACCCCAAATCCTTTTCCTCTGACAAATTATATTCTTAAATCATCTTTGTGAGTTTTCAACATGTTTTCACAGTAGAAAAATGTCTCTGTTTTTCTGCCCAAAACATCCATAAGTTATAACAGCTTATTTATATTTTCAGTTCAGTTCAGTTCAGTCACTCAACCATTCAAAACTTAAATAGAATTTAATTGCAATCAAAAGGGAAACAGGTAATAATTTCGAAGAATGAATAACAAATGCAATTTATAGAAGTATAGACATTAAAATTTTTATTACATTTATGATGATTGTACCATAAGGCTTCACACAGCCTTGACTGTAAGAGCAACCATACCAAGCACTGGTCTTGAAAATGCAAGACAACATAGGATAGAATAGATATTTTGACTTTAACTGGCAAGCAGTTTTATGTAGTCTTTCTCTCTGGGCCTTTGCACCACCTAGAACACCCCTCCCAGTCTGCTGTTTCCAGGAATATTGTGACAGTCAAGTTCTCTTATCCATGTAACCTCCAGAATTGGGTGTGAAACTCCTTATGTGAATCATTGCAGCCCTCATCACGATGAAATGTAATTTCCTCTTTGCTTGTCAGTATATCCCACTAGCTGAAAGGTTCTTGATGTCAATGACTGCATGTTATTGTGGTCAGTTATTATGTATTTAATTGTCCTGTCACCTAAAAAATGCTCAATAAATAATTGTCAATTACTGCTAAATTGATGACTCCAAAAATAAAATATAAGGCATGGTGCTTGAAAATCATATAAACAATTTGTTTTAGTATCAGGAACACACAGTTTTTACCTGAAAATGATAGTTCTGCCAACACACATCCAATTTAGATGCTGGGCTAAGGGTTTGGAGAAAACAATATTACTTTGAGGCTCTTCTCCCTTAAACAAGCTGTATAATAGTTCCCATGAAATATTCTTTTAAACCTCATTTTTCTATGTTGCCTTAGTTGAAAATGATCATAATCTAAAATTATGGTGCCTGTTCTTCCACTGTAAATTTGTTGTTGTTTAGTTGCTAAGTCATATCCTACACTTTTGCAGCCCCATGGACTGTAGCCTGCCAGGCTCCTTTGTCCATGGGATTTCCCAGGCAAGAATACTGGAGTAGGTTGCCACTTCCTTCTCCAGGGTATCTTCCCATCCAGGGATCCAACCCACATCTCCTGCATTGGTAGGCAGATTCTTTACTGCTGAGCCACCAGGGAAGCTCTACTCTTAACATGTCATCTAACAATTGCACTCCTTTTTAACTCAAGGAGTTGAAAACTTTTGTCCACACAAAAACCTGCACACAGATGTTTACAGCAGCTTTATTCATAACTGCCAAAACTTGGAAACAGCCAAGATGTCCTTCAGTAAGTAAACTGGTACATCCACACAACAGATATTATTCAGTGCTAAAAACAAATGAGCTATCAAACCATGAAAAGACATAAAGGAAAAGTAAATGCATATTACTAAGTGAAAGAAGCCAATCTGAAAAAGGCAACATACATATTACACGATTCCCACTATGTGACTATAGTCCATGAAGTCGCAAAGAGTTGGACACGACTGAACAACTAACACTTTGACTCTCATTATATGACATTCTGGAAAAGGCAAACCTCTGGAGACAGTAAAAAGATCAGTGGTTTCCAAGGATTTTGTGGAGCAGGGAGGAAGAAGAGGGATAAATAGGTGAAGCACAGGGGATTTTTCAGTTCAGTTCAGTTCAGTCGCTCAGTCGTGTCCGACTCTTTGAGACCCCATGAATTGCAGCACGCCAGGCCTCCCTGTTCATTACCATCTCTCGGAGTTAGCAATGAAAATACTCTTGTCTTTTGTGCAATACTCTGAATGATGCTATAATAAAGGATACTAGTCATTATATATTGTCCAAACCCACAGAATGTATAACACCAAGAGTGAAGCCTAATGTAAAGTATGGATTTGGGGTGATTATGATGTGTAGATATAGGTTCATCAACTGTAACACAGTACAAACCTCTAACTGCCCCCACCCTCTGGTGGGGGATGTTGATAGTAGGGGGAGGCTACACATGCATGGGGGTAGAGGAAATCCCTGTGTTCTTAATTTTCTTGTGAGCCTAAAACTGTTCTTAAAAATTGTTTTTATTTTTTCAAATGGGAGAGGGAACTCATAAGGGTTTTTATTTATAAGCATGAAGACAAAAGGTAGCTTAAAGTTCATAAAGTCCAAACCCTTCATTCTAAAGCCAAGGAAGGGGAGATCCAGGAAGAGTAAGAGGCTTGTCCAAGGTGAGAAAAGATTCCAACATTAAAAAACTTTTCCGAGCAAAGTATTGCTCTCATTTTTCCAAAGGAAAAAATAAAGCATTATCTGTAAAATTATGTGTTCAGGGACAGGCAAAGAAGCCCAGTTTGACATCATTTTGCATAGATATATACAGATTAAGTAACTTTCTGAATATTTTGTAGCAAAAATAAATTTACCCAGAACTGTCTGGGTAACTGGAGACTTGTGATTTTTTTTTCCTGAATCATCTAAACGATTGCCCTAACTCTCTGTTTCACTTTAATACATGGACACCACTATACAGTATGAATGAAAAATGCTGCACCTTTTAGACAGACACCTCCATCTTTAGAACCTAGCTTCCCTGGTAGCTCAGACAGCAAAGAGTCTGCCTACAATGCGGGAGACCCGGGTTCAATCCCCGGGTCGGGAAGATCCCCTGGAGAAGGAAATGGCAACCCACTCCAGTACTCTTGCCTGAGAAGTCCCATGGACAGAGGAGCCTGGTAGGCTATACAGTCCATGGGGTCGCAAAGAGTTGGACACAACTGAGCGACTTCACTTCAATGTTCAATATGAAGTCTCCAGAATCTGAACAGGTGGCTGATTAGGGCCATAAAGGAACATATTCAAATGCAGCAGACCCATCAGCAAACTAAACCCAGAAAACCTATAAAACTTGCAACTTGACTCTGAAGGGCATTTCTGACCTGCTGAGCTAATAGCTTGCAGTCAGCTCACTTGCCTGTTCTTATTATCTTAACACATCAGGAAATTTCCCAAAATTGCCATACCGGTCATTTATTCATTCTGTCACATTTACCAAGAAATAGCAAGCCTATAAAGAGACCAAGAGAAAATCTCGTCCATTTCCCATCCATCATCTCCCCCAACGTCCAGAATAGATTACAGTCTCTTATTTTTCATGTCGTTTAATAACAGCCCTGGCACATTTTAAATAGTAAAGAGCAGCATTCAGCCATCTGCAGGATGGTGAGAATGCTTTGCCACTGACCTCTCGGTCAGTCCATTTTAATAATAAAGGTCATAGACGTT
>SJYT01004911.1:2980-51103 GCA_006410635.1 Cephalophus harveyi
AATATCTCTGCTTCTTTTAGGTCCATACCATTTCTGTCCTTTATCGAGCCCATCTTTGCATGAAATATTTCCTTGGTATCTCTAATTTTCTTGAAGAGATCTCTAGTCTTTTCCATTCTGTTCTTTTCCTCTATTTCTATGCATTGATTGCTCTGGAAGTCTTTCTTATCTCTTCTTGCTATTTTTTGAAGCTCTGCATTCAGATGCCTATATCCTTTCTTTTCTCCTTTGCTTTTTGCTTCTCTTCTTTTCACAACTATTTGTAAGTCCTCCCCAGAAAACCATTTTGCTTTTTTTGCATTTCTTTTCCATGGGGATAGTCTGGATCCCTGTCTCCTGTACAATGTCCCAAACTTCTGTCCATAGTTCACCAGGCACTCTATTAGATCTAGTCCCTTAAATCTATTTCTCACTTCCGCTGTATAATCATAAGGGATTTGATTTAGGTCCTACCTGAATGGTCTAGTGGTTTTCCCTACTTTCTTCAATTTAAGCTTGAATTTGGCAGTAAGGAGCTCATGATCTGAGATGCAGTCAGCTCCTGGTTTTGTTTTTGCTGAGTGTATAGAGCTTCTCCATCTTTGGCTGCAAAGAATATAATCAGTCTGATTTTATTGTTGACCATCTGGTGATCTCTATGTGTAGAGTCTTCTCTTGTATACAGGAGGAGAAGGGGACAACAGAGGATGAGATGGCTGGATGGCATCACCGACTCGATGGATGTGAATCTGCGTGAACTCCAGGAGTTGGTGATGGACAGGGAGGCCTGGCGTGCTACAATTCATGGGGTCGCAAAGAGTTGGACATGACTGAGCGACTGAACTGAACTGAGAGAAAAACCCTTAATCCCTTTTCTCCCAGGCATCCCCTCCCAGCCTGGGGCACGCTTCACGGCTGTGGCTCTGCCTGCCCCACAAGTACGTGCACCGTACGCAGGCAGGCTAGCCTGACGTGTGCCCGTGGAGCGGGTTCTGCCTTCTCCAGGCTGGAAATCACACTGCCAATGGGCCACCATCTCCAGTCCTCTCCCGCCTAGGTGGTGCCCATCTGGGCTTGGGGATCAAAGCTTTATTCCTGAGCAAACCTGCCCCCGGGGCCCTCACACTTTGATCCGAGAAGGTAACTGGCCTGAGGAAGGCCCACAGGGCAGCCTGCACAGGAAGGACTCAATTTTCCTCGCCAATTTCAACTCGCCGCTGAGCGAGCATGTGCACGTGTTCAGTGTCACAGCTGGCCCACACAGTTTTAACTCTGAGATTTCAGTCTGAGTTCAACCCTCAGTGAACTCCAGCTGCACAAGTTTCTTATCTCATTTCATGGACCGAAGCAGGCTAGTACAGAATCCATCACACAACTTAACAGCCTGGTCAGCCCGAGGAGAGGCCCATAATTTAGCCTGATGCTTGTGGGAGCCCCACTGGGACATTTATAGTCAGAATAAACTCCGCCTTCCTCCCACTCTCTGCCTCTCTCCCTGCCTATGTGTTAGGAGAATAGGCCTCCGAAAAGACAGCAGAAATCTACCTGACACCTGTAAGAAATCCTTTTAGCCACCGCCCCCCCCCCGCCAACTTCCTAAAAGATAACAACAACAGAAAAGGGAACTCTTGAGTTCATGGACCATTTTCCCCCTTTGCTGTGACTTTTTCATCTCTGTGTAACACAAAGAAAAATCCTAAACGTTTCTGTTATGGGGCTTCCAAGAGAGACAGACAGAGAGAGAGCAAGAGAGAGAACTAGAGAGGGAGCAAGCGAGCACGCACAAACAATGGGGTCCCATCTTCTTTCACCCATGAACACGCATGGTTTTTCTTCTCTTGCTGGTGGTTACACAGATCATAAATACCCTAACTTAGTGCCAGGAGGAACACACTTAAATTTTAAAAACAGATGTTTGCTCAAATGATCTAAAAGCCAAATTTTATTGTTCTTCACTCTTAGATCTAAAGTGTAAGTTCACCAGTGGATTATAGTTAATATATAGTTTTGAGAGAGAGAGAGCAATTTTAGGATTAAGCAATTTAAAAAACACAATGAAAAAGCAGTGAAAAAGTAAGTAAGCAAGAGACTTGCTAATATCATAACAAGTAATAGTAGGCAGATTCCATTTTCTCAATATATATGAATAAAATAAAATACACATGATATATTGTATATATCATATATATATGTACATATGGCTTAGTATATAGTTTTGAAAACTTTCAGTTTCATCATTTCTGAACTTTCTGTGGCAGGCTCATGGATGACTGATGCACTACATTTAAATTAACCATGAAAACATTAGTTAACATTTGATTGGTTAAGTCTAGTCAATATTTGTTGCCATGCAAGGAGTGAATTTATATTAATTAAGACTAAGTTGGCAGCTCCTTCTGAATGGCTACATGAGTGTGTTGGAAGTGGTCATTTTCAATACCCAAATGAAAATTCAATTCTGCCTTCAAGGGAAAGATCACTAAGAAAACAGAAAACAATATAAACTAATTTAAACAGGACATAGATTGCAGCGTTATTAAAGCTATTCATGTGGAAAGAAATTAACATGGCTCATAAAAATCACATCCAAGATGCAATTAGAAAAATTCCAAATACTTTTTGTGAACATGCTAGGACTTAACTCTGAACATTAGTCCCCTTTAGAAAACAGAATGGGCAAACACACCTTCTTCACACTAAGAACCGGGAAAGTTTGCATGTTATGGAATGACTATGGACCATCTGGTCTTCCCTAGTGGATAAGACCATAAAGAATCTGCCTGCAATGCACAAGACCTGGGTTCAATCCTTGGGTCATGAAGATCCCCTGGAGAAGGGAATGGCAACCCACTCCAGTGTTCTTGCCTAGAGAAATCCATGACAGAGGAGCCTGGCGGGCTACTGCCCACGGGGTTGCAAAGAGTCGGACACAACTGAGTGACTTTCGCTTTCACATGGACCATTTATTTGCTCACTAAAAATTCCCCAATGCTTCCTAATCAGGGACCTCACAATGTCATACCTGGATTACTGCAATCATTTTTTCCATGGCCTCCCTTGATTGGCATTTCCCCTTTCAATCCATCTGCTGTTCTTTTGTCATGCTCCTCTTTGTTAACACAGTTTTGACCAGAGATATATTAATATCTCTTTTGTTACCTGAACAGTATTGACTGGAGACTTATCAATACGTTTTCAGAGAGTGATACAATGAACATCACCAGGCGAGGTTGTTAGAGCTTAAAATTGATCAAGTGTTCATTGTACAAATTATGATTGTTTATCTTTCACATTTTGCTCCATGAGGTTTCTGTTCCAGCCTTGTGTATACTATAAATGTAAAATTTTCAAAAATGACGCATTGCAAAACTTTGAATGAAAAAGAATTTTTCAGTGAATCTTATGCAGATACCTTGATTGTCCAAGTGACATATATACTACTGTTTCAGAAGATGCCAGTTCTTCAGAATATAGTTCTGATTCAGACAATGTGAATATTAGAACAACAAAAAGACAAAAAACCTTAGTGATTGATTCTGACACAGAAAGTGAAAATGAAAGTCACGGTGCTGGAGAATGTTCCTTTGCTTCTACAGAAGAGTGGATTGTAGACAACGTTTCACAAAAATTAGAAGACTTTACATAGGTGTGCCAGGTGTAACTATTGCATATAATAACCCGCAAGTGTTAATAAAATAACAGAATTATTTTTTGGCTGGTCAAAATAAAAATAGCCAGCCTCAGACAGTAGTTTCTGCACAAAAACCCCAGTTAATAATGAGTTAAGCATCCTGCCCTTGCCTCCCTTATTCTGCATGTGCTGTGCACTCATCCTAGGGTCCCTGGAGATCCTGGTCGACCCAGCTAACTGGTCTGCTTCCCTCAAGAGTCAGTCTAAGTGCCTTTCATAAAGGAAGCTTTTCTGTAACCCTAACGTGCATCAGGGGACCCCACTCCAGTACTCTTGCCTGGAAAATCCTATGGATGGAGTGAGCGTGATAGGCTGCAGTATATGGGGTCGCTAAAAGTAGGATACGACTGAGTGACTTCACTTTCACTTTCATGCATTGGAGAAGGAAATGGCAACCCACTCTGGTGTTCTTGCCTGGAGAATCCCAGGGATGGGGGAGCCTGGTGGGCTGCCGTCTATGGGGTCGCACAGAGTCGGACACGACTGAAGTGACTTAGCAGCAACATGAATCAAGGATCCCTTTGCTAATGTTCCCACAATTCCTTATATATCCTGCTATTAAAACATTAGTCATTCTGTACAGTAATTGTTGGTTCATGTACCAACTGGCCATCCAAGCTCTGAGGGGTCAGGATGAGAAGAAAATTTCCAAGACATATTTCAACCTTCTGTTCACTCTGAGTTTTTCCCTTTGTAGTTTATTTCATTACACTCTATGTCTAATAGATTTTGCAGTGCATTAGTACTGGAAAGTTACAGCAAGTTCAATGGTCAAGAGTTGATAATAAACATTTTAATTTCATGTTGAAGAGTATTTTCACGTTGTCCACCAGAGATAAATGTTCTCATGGCACTTAGGCTGGCTGGTCCTTTTATCCTTCAGGCCTCTGAGGTTATTTCCATTAGCAATGAAAGTTAAGAGTGATCTCAGAAAATTACACAGAAGTCTTCCACAGTAATACGCTAACCAGCTTATCCAATGACTTAAAAATCTTCTGAAAGTTTTTTTTTTTTTTAATTCTGGAAAAGTAATAACCTTTGCATTTAACCTTGTATTTAGCTTTTTAATTCTGGGAAGCGAATGATTTAGCTTTGTGAGGACTAAAGAATATTATAATGATGGTCACACTTCAGTGTCGCTACTTGAATCCATACCCAGTTCATTTTATTTCCAGTTACTTCAGAATTTGTCAACCTCTCTCCCTATCCCCCTTTCTCAGGTTTATTCAGCATGAGGCATGCAGTAGGCATTTTAAAAATTGCATATGGGATACATGCATGCATTCTAAGTTGCTTCAGTTGTGTCTGACTCTTTGTGACCCTGTGGACTGTAGCCCACCAGGCTCCTCTATCCATGGGATTCTCCAGACAAGAATACTGGAGTGGGTTGCCATGCCCTTCTCAAGGGGAATCTTTCAGAATCAGAGATCAGCTGTTTCCTGCACTGGCAGGTGGGTTCTTTACCACTAGCATCACCTGGGAAGCTCAGATATGGGATACATCTTTCCTATTCAAAGACCATAAGCATAAGCCTCATTCTGGGGCTTGCTGAAAATACAGTCTCACCCTTACTTAGGCCTCCTGACTCAGAATCTGTATCCTCATCCAAGTGTTTCCTATGCACACTGAAACTAGAGAAGACCTGGAAGAAATCACTCAAAAAAAAACCAGGGAAACTGGTTAGGAGCTTACCTAACTTAAAAAAGATCACGAAAACCAGAAGTGGAAAGGGGATCAGAGAGTGGAGAATACTGAAAGGCCTTCATGTGATTCCCGTGAGATTTGTGAATCTCTGTCCGCGAACCCTCCACTCCCACTTAAAGAACACCGGCTTAAACATCAGTCATTCTTATGCCAGAAAAAGAATGTGAAAAATAAGCCAAAGTCTTGGAAATGGGCACTGAGAGGGCAGCAGATTCTTTCGATGGAATGCAGGACTAGAGGACCCTCTGGGTTTTCTGATTTTACAGTGGTGTGAATCCCCAACTGTCATTGACTAGGCTATTTTAACATGCTTTAGGGACACAACGTAAATTGTGAAAACTGATAATGCAAATAATTCTTCTATGTAATAATGTAAATGAATTTTTGTCCAAAAGAAAATAAGTCTTTACAAAGCAAACTCTCTTTTGAACCAGTTTTAACATCTTACTCGTTCTCTCATTAATTAATGACAAATAAAATCACTGACACATGTTCATTTCATATTTGTAAGACAGTCATGATTCCATTGTCACAGCATCCTTGAGCAACCAATGACTGCAAACTCCTTGAAGGCAGGGCCCATGCCATGGTCATATCTGAAATCCCAGGCAGGGCATAGAGCCCAGGACCCAACAGGTGGGCACTCGGTGACCTTTAATCAAATGGATGTACAGACAATGAAGAGGAAAAGGAATCAAACTGGTAAGCAGTTTCTTCTCCCTCTTTGTGGGCAGAGGAGATCTGGCCCTGAACTTCAGAAGGCAAGGGCGGGATGACTTGAGAGAATAGCACTGAAATATGTACATTACCATATGTAAAGCAGATGACCAGTGCATGTTCAATGTATGAAGCAGGGCATCCAAAGCCGGGGCTCTGGGACCACCCAGAGGGATGGGGTGGGGAGGGAGAAGGGTGGATTCAGGATGGGGGGGTGGGCACACATACACCTCTGGCCGATTCACACTGACGTATGGCAAAAGCCATCACAATACTGTACTCATCCTTCAATTAAAATAAATTAATTATATACATAGGCAGGACAAGAGCCAAGACAATGAACCCTGAATATGAAAACTGAAATGCATTAGTGGAACCTGATTTCTGGAGGGTCCAGAAAGGAATGATAGCAAGGGAGAGTTCACAGAATGAGGAAAAACGTAAGACATTCTACAACGCTTTTCAAAGAAATGGGGATGGACACACACAAACATACTGAATGATATGTCTATAAAATTGTCCCCGGTTTCTGGCTTGATAGGTAGAAATAACTTACAGTGTACATATTGATCCAGGCAGAATGGCAATTTCAGGCTGGCACTACAACATCCCCAAAATTTTACTATGTGTTCCTAAAACATGGACATCCCAAAACAAAGCTCCATCTCTGGCTGCTCAATTAACCATCAGAAGGGGTGGCACCTCACCTACCCTTCAGATCACAGATAGCATGAAAGGCTACAGAAATGATTAATACTTCCCCCCTACCCTACCTAGCACCCTGGTGGCTCAGTGGTAAAGAATCTGTCTGCAATGCAGGAGACACAGGTTCGATCCATGGGTTCAGAAGATCCCTTGGAGGAGGGAAATGGCAACCCACTCCAGTATTCTTGCCTGGAGAATTCCATGGACAGAGGAGCCTGGCGGGCCATAGTTCATGGGGTCACAAAGAGTTGGCCACCGTTTAGTGACTAAATAACAACAACAACCCTATCCTACAAGCTCACTCACACACACACACACACACACACACACACAATCTCTCAGATTTAGCACATGAACGTGCACTGCTTTTGGATCAGGCAAAATGTGAATAGATGAAATGGCCCATCTCGCCTCTGTGAAGGTCAGTAACGCCAAAGAAGTGATTCTCAAACAGGCTCCCATGCTTCACATCTCCTATGTCCTGAGAAGGAAGTCTGGCTTTCAGCTAATGGAATTTCCACTTGGCTCACAGCATTATTGATTCGTTCTTTCTTAGAACCATAAATGTTGACAACCATCTCAATAAGACGCTGGCAACCTCTTCCGCCCTTTCTCCCTCTGGTAGGCTGTTTTGAGGCCATTCTGTATGCAAATCAGAGACAAGTCCTTGGAAATTAGGAATGTTGATCCCAGGAAGACGGTATCCTGGATGACATGTCAGGGAGTCCCAAGGACACTGCTTGCAAAGCTTTGTCACAACTTCACCTGAGGCCGAGAGAAACCATTTCTTTCATCACATGGTGAAAGATTATGGGAAGTTTTCTAAAAGGGGGAAAACTACACAAAAACTTTGAAATGCTCTTGCTAGGAGAAATCCCCCCATGAATCAGGAAATCATCTCTCCTCACTGTCTAATCAATCTCTTCCTTCCACAGTCCAAACACGAGGCTCCTCCCGGGGTGGATGGTCTGTCTTAGAAAGGCAGAAATTCATTATCTCGTCTGCCGGGTGCTACCGTCTCCAATAAAGTGCAATTATGCTGGTATCGAGCCCCTTCTCACTTTCTCAAAGCCGTGCTATAAACTCTGCATGTGTGAGAAGTTACTTTCCAGTCAGTCTTCATTAAGTGGAATCGTCTCAGAACAATGTCTATTTAATCTGCGGGGTGCCCATTAATTTTCTTTTTTAGAATCTGCATTAACCTTAACAGACATTGGGCGTTTGGTGCCCTAGACGCTACACAATTGCAGCTCAATGTCTCGTCTGACTTCAGAAGGCCCGGGGCTCACTGGATCGGGGCTACCTGGTCCCAGGAGGTTGGCCATCTCTCATCCCAGAGCAGTGCTTTGTAACTGGTTGTATCACTCAAGTAAACCAAAACTAAACGTAAACCCTGTAAGGCAGGGGCTTTGTGTTCCCCTGGCCTCAGAGTGTCAGGGGTCCAGTAGAGCATTCAGGGATACGTGTGGAGTGAGTGAATGATGGCTGAGGGCATGTCCTCATGCCCTCCCCATGCTTTCATTCCTGGCGTTGTGGGTGGAAATGCAACACGCTCACAAGCTCCAAACAGCGAAGGAAGAGAGAAATGGAATAACTTACTGAGCATCTACTATTAAGCATAGTTTTAACACTGGGCAGGACATGGAGGGCTTTGTGGGTCATAACAAAGACTTGGCCAGAGGGGAAGAATGAGGGGAAGGGATAGTTAGGGAGTTTGAGATGGACATGTACATACTGCTATATTTAAAATGGAAAACCAGCAAGGACCTGGTGTATAGCACTGGGAACTCTATTGTTATGTGGCAGCCTGGATGGGAGGGAAGTCTGCGGGGGGAATGGACACATGTATAGGTATGGCTGAGTCCCTTTGCTATTCACCTGAAACGACCACAACACTGTTGATCTACTATACCTCAATATAAAATAAAAGCTTTTTTAAAAAAGATTCAGCTAGCACAGATTTTGCTGGATAAAGCTGATTTTCCACAAGAAAACTGTAAGGATAAACAAGTGTGATATAAAAGAGGGGGAAATGCTTGTAATAAACCTGAGATAGCAAGATTTCTCATGGGATGAAAAAAAATTCAAATCCAATTAGGTATTTTCAGATTGCATTTCCATTTCCTTTCTGACCCAGGCTTATTTTACCTGAGGTCTTGCCGGCATTTTATATCCCCTTATCAAGGAAAATCATCTTCAGGGAAACAGTTTCCTTGGCTCCTCCTGTCTGGCTTTGCAGTGTTACAAGGAGCATGGAGTGGATTTCCTCTCTGAGGCAGCCAATTTCCTAAGCAATTAAATGCTGTTTATGTTCCAAACTCCGTGCTCTGGTTGAAACTGTCAAGCTTGATACTACCTGACTGTTGCCTAAGATGTCGCCCAGGCTAGTTCATTCTCCTGTAACTGCCATCTATTAAAATTTCCAATCTGTTCTCTCCTCAAGGGATCACACAGTACTTGGCAAAGGTGCTGCTTCTAAATTCTGCATATTACGCTCTTCTATATAAATATATATTTTTGAAAGGGCAGGGTTTGTAAATGACTTTACCAAACGGATACCCCAGTCTGCTATCCTCTTACAGGAAAGGCCATGCTATGTGGCTTATACGTGCAGACACTCTGGTGCTGGCTTCTTAAAAAGAACATTAATGCAGATGCCAAGCTTTCCTGAAATTCCTCCACGGGTCACAGCACCAAGGTGCATGTTTCTGTCACTTGGTGTGAACACGATCGAATGCAGTATAGCTGACGTAGTACATTTAGTTGAAACTACACAATGTGCTAGAGACAGTAGTGTTAGTTGCTCAGTCGTGTCCAACTCTGAGACCCCATGACTGTAGCCCGCCAGGTTCTTCTGTCCATGGGATTCTCCAGGCAAGAATACTGGAGTGGGTTGTCATTCCCTTCTCCAGGGGATCTTCCCGACGCAGGGATCAAACCCAGATCTCCTGTGTTGCAGGCAGATTCTTCACTTGTCTGAGCTACAGGAAGACAATGTGCTAGATAGTGAAGGAAAAATTATTTGTTCCGAGATCAACATTCCTGCTTGAGCAGGGTGTTCCTTCTCACCCTGCCCACTCCTTATGGATTCTGGTCTGAACAGAAAAGTGAGAGGGTGTCTACATTTGCATGTTATGTATTCATGATGGCATGGCCCGCCTTTGTGGAGAGGCAGAGCTCGTGCCAAGGGGCATTGGTAAGAGGGACTCCACGGTTATGTCAGCTAAAGAAGGTTCCACGAGGACTAAGTCACTGACCTCCGCAGCTGCTGACTTTCAACATAGCCTGAAAGGAATTCAGAGCAGGGATTAGGCATGTGGCACTCCGTGCTCTGGGAAAACCGGCAGAACGGACCTCCAGATAGGCAGATATTTTCCGGAGGAAGTTTCAGGAGCCCAGATTCTTGCCTTGTCCCTCACAGAGAAAAGTACTAAAACCGTTTACCAAGATGTCTGCTCCTCATGACGAGCAGCAACCTTTTACTGAGATGTCTGCTTGGTGGCAGGTAGCCCCTTCACCAAAATCACGCATACGCTTCCTCCTTTACCTGTAACTCTGGAAAAGCTCCTCAGAGCCATCTTGAGAGGCTGTCTGCTGAGCTGTAGTCCTCAGTAAGACACCGAATAAACTCAACTCACAGCTCTCACAAGGTGCATTTTTCAAAAAATTTTCCAAGTCCACAGTTTCAGAGGGGCATTTCAGTGGCGATTACATCTGATTAAGGGTCCCCGAGGCCAGAGGAGAGGATGAAGACTAGAAGCAGAAGTCTTTTTTTTTAGGACTTCCTTGGTTGCCTAGTGGTTAAGACTCTACCTGTCAATGCAAGGGACGCGGGTTCAATCTCTGATCTGGAAAGATTCTACAGGTTGTGGGGCAACTAAGCCCGCCCTAGAGCCTGAGCTTTGCAACAAGAGAAACCACAGCAATGAGAAGCCTGCACACAGCCAGTGCAGAGTAGCGAGCACTCACGGCAACTAGAGAAAGCCCACATGCGGCGACAAAGACTCAGGGAAGCCAAAGATAAATGAATAAATAAATAAATGATGTTTTAAAACTCTTAAAAAAAAAAATAGAATGTCAACTTTTTATCTTCTGAAAATAGGTCTGGGGCAGCTTTTCAAGTTTCCTTTAGTGAAAACACACAATCCACTTTGAACTCTGCCAGCTAGGCTCTAAAACACTCCCAAGAATAAATCACGTCTCTCCTCGCCTAAGAGTCCTTCATGACTTCAGCACTGTTGATGGAGTAAACCCAGATCCAGCGGCAGCCCTCAGGGCTCCCCCGTCTGGCCCCACACTGGGTTCCCAGCGTCACCTTCACTCCTGTGAACTTCCAAGCGGCTCTCATGTTCCCCAGAGGAGGCAACGTGCCTCTCTCCTTCTGCGCCCAATTCCCCATCTGCTTCCCGGCATCTTTATTCCTAGGGCTTCCGCCTCTGACAAGAATGTCTTTGGACCCTTTATTCTCTTGGAGAGGGGGGAAAAATTCTTGTTTCTCTTGCAAGGTTCAAGCTATGCCTCCTCTGTGAAAGCTTTCTTAACACCTTCCTCAACATCATGCACACATGTCCGAGTTCCCAAGCGTGCTGCTCACATAAAGATGGACCACTGTGTCACTGGCTTTGTCACAGGGCACCGTTTCCTTGTAAACACCTGTGTGTGGCCAGCAACCAGGACCTGTGTCCTCTCTTTAAAACCTGACATGCCCGATAACAGAGGAGGGGTTGATCGCAACTCTGATCAAGAAGGAAACAGAACTCACACATATGTGCTCCTACCTTCAAAACCTGGACCCTCCCCAATCATCTGTGGTTCACTGCGGCAAGTACTAAAGCCTCTGTCTGTCTCTCCCAGGGTCTCAAACCCGGGAGACAAGCACAGCAAACAATCAAAGAAATGAAACACTCTCACTTGTAAACCTCATTCTTCTGCAGGTGTTAGCAGGGTCCCTTCCACTCCGGCTCTGAAGACAGAGGGGCCCTCTTCTACATTTCTCTTCTGTCCTGCACGTGCCCCAGCCTGAGGAGCCTTTGGGGAAGCTTGGTTAAGAGCCCAGTGGAGGTGCAGACCCTACAGATCAGCAGGAGCCCTGGGACCGCCCGGCCCCACAGGAAGAGACACAGGCTCATTCAACACGGCGGGAACCTGGCAGCCTGCTTTGCAGTTAGTACAGGAGCTCTCCTGCCCATCTTTGCATGAATTTTGTGAGTGATAAACGCACCCGATCAGGGAGAACTCAGGGGCGAGGGCCGGGCTCTGTCCGGGGAGCATGAGGAAGCCCAAGTGGGTGACGCCAGCTCTATGAGATCAGGATGCAAAGGGCCAGGAGAGACGCCCGGGGCCTCGGCGCGGACGCTGAGGAAGCCGGCGCCAGGCTCCTACCTTTGAGCTTCTCGGCCAGCAGGGCGGCCTCGTGCTCCGAGTAGTGCATGATGGGCGGCGGCGAGGGCGGCCGCAGGCGGTCCTCCTCCAGCTTGCGCCGGTGCCGCTCCTCGCGGGCGCGCATGCGCTGCTTGCACTCCCACTCGTAGAAGTCGTCCCGCGCCTGGGCGAAGTCCACGTGCAGGCGGCCAGAATCCTTTTTGTCCGTGCTGGACCCTAAGCGCATCCGGTAACCTGAAACCAAGGGGGGAGCCTCTGGTCACATCACAGGGTCACGACATGGTCCCGTGCCACTGTTGACAGTCGGGTCCAGGCCACTCAAGGTGAGCCTGGGAGCTCTTGCTGACCTCTTTTTCCCTTAGGAAGGACATCCTTCCCAGAGGAGTTGGGAAGCTGCCGTCCTCTGCGATTTGGAACGGGCCAGGGCAGCTAAGCTCTTCGCTTGGAGGTGATCTCCAAGCCAGTGTTACCAAGATGATCGCAAGAACCAGGACACCTATCCTAACTCCTTCTTCCCTCTGGCTTCCAGGAAGCTCACAAACAAATGGAGCAGGGAGCTTTTTATCTATCCCCCTCTGCTTTTTATGGCCTCAATTTTCTATTTTCAATGTACTGTAACTCTGCCTCATAAGCTCACTTACATTCTTTTTAGAAAGTGATGGGGTGTGAGTAAATAAAGAATATCGATGATATTTAAAAAGGTCTACGCAGTAAATTCTACCACACCTCACTCACAGGCTATTGCTTCATTCTCCTAGTGCTTCATTCTGCCACTCCATTGCCTCTCTTGGCAGCTGCAAAAGCCACAACTACCACGGCAATTTGGCAATGCTGTTTTATTTCTACTTATCCTCTGGGGCACACAGGAGAATATTTTACCTTCAGTCAAGAGGCCTTCCTTACAGCCCTCCAGCACCTCATCTGGCACACAGCACTGCATGAATTGTTTGTGTGTAATCTCTGAGAGCCACAGGAACCCGTGTGAGAACCCAGAGCTAGACCAAAAAGAAAAAAAAAAAAAAGGGGGGGGGCTCAGAGGTCTCTGGGGGCTATACAACTTACAGAGATTATGAGCCGCAATTGGAGCTGAGACATCAACACACACGGAACTGCACCTGGACCGCCAGCCTAACTTCAAATGGAGGAGGCTTGGCTTTGAGGTTGCTCTTCAGTTTGGGGTGCTCGGATTTTAGAAACATAAATTCAGGTCCCAGCAGGATCCCGGCTGTCGGGGGCCGCCAGAAGAGACAGCAGAAGGAGCACTTCTGCCGTGTGGGGACTGCGCACACGAGCCACCACTGCGAGATGCCAAGATGCCGGGGGGCACGGCGCTGACGCTCGAGCTCTCGTGGTGGATTTCAGCGGACCGTCTCAGTATCTGGGATTGAAACTGAGCCGAAAATCCCAGGACGGCCTGGCGCCTCCCCAGGAGGGCACTTCACATCTTTGAAAAGTTACAAACGTGAAACTGATCTCACATCTGATTCCTGTTATGACCATCTCCCTTCCAAGTTTAAACGATATTCTCCCAAAATGGGAAGACATAACAATACCTATCAATACTGATCACAGAGGACCAGTATTAATGCTAACGCTAAAGCAGAGTATATCTTGGCTGTGGGCCGTGGAGAACTTAACAAACCAACAGGCCATGGTAATATATACCTAACTGCTGAGCAGGAAGAATGGCCTAAGACTGGCCAGCTGTCCCAAATGGCCAAGAAACTTTCCCCTGCTCTGGTCCAGAACATCACTTTTCAGACATTTCTGGTTCCAGAAAGCACCCCCTCTTTCACCCAAACACCATCATTAAGGCTCTTAAAAGAGCCTGTGATGAGCCCAAGTCTAAATTTAACTTGGCCTTCAGATGTGATCATGGTCCTAAAATTAGACAGGCCATCCAGCTGGGCTCTGGCTTGCAGGAAAGCTTGCACATGGGCAGCCTGTCTGCTTTCCTGTCTCTCTCAATCAGCCCTTCAGATCTTTCCAGGACAATGCTGTACCCGGGCAGGGGAGGCTGGAGGTGAGGGCTTTGCTGTGGGCTCCTTCTGCTGCCAAGGGGCAGTCGGGGGTGGGCCCAGGTCAGAGCTTGAAAAAAAAAATATAGCATCAAGGCATAAATTTGGGATTTTCAAGTGCCTAAATTTGGAAGTGTTCATCTCTGGCAGTGTATTATGAGGTTTCTGATTGGGTCTAAACATTGTGCTATGTCAGTGTTGAAAAGCACCTCTGATTTATTCTAACCCCTTCATTTAGTAAGGCGGGATAAACTCACAGTTTATTGGTAGAGCTGTGATTAGGATCTGAAAACCCAGGGCAAGGCTCCCGAGAGGCCAGTCCTACTTCATCATCATCAGGATATTTGTGTTAAAAACCACCACTTTCTGAATGGTTCCCATGCTGCATATGTCCTGCTAGGTGCTTAGTATCCATTATTCCCATTATTTGGATTTATTCCTCCTAATCATCTGATGAGGTAGCAGTGTTACTGTCTCAATTTTGCAGATGAGAAAACAGAGGCTCAGAGAGAGGTTATCTTGCCCAAGGCATGTGAAACCCAGTGCCAAGCACTCAACAGAATTTCTGGTTGTCTAATAGATTACTCTGATGCTGTAGCTCAAGAGTTGCAAGAAACATGTATGCTATACAATATTTCTATGTTTTGTCTTCCATCTTCATTTTGGAATTCTGTTAGGTTTTTGCCTCAGTTTGTCAGGTTTTATTGGAATAAAGGTTTTAAAGTTCTCCAGGTCACTGTTTAGCACAGGGATATCTCTGCAGTACTGGAATAACCCTAAGGCTTCTGGGGTTTGCAAGAAAATTTGATGGCCATAGGGGCTGATGGCAGAGAAGGCAATGGCACCCCACTCCAGTACTCTTGCCTGGAAAATCCCATGGATGGAGGAGCCTGGTAGTCTCCAGACCATGGGGTTGCTAAGAGTCTGACCCAACTGAGCAACTTCACTTTCACTTTCTTCACACATTGGAGAAGGAAATGGCAACCCACTCCAGTGTTCTTGCCTGGAGAATCCCAGGGACGGGGGAGCCTGGGGGGTTGCCATCTATGGGGACGCACAGAGTCGGATACGACTGAAGCGACTTAGCAGCAGCAGGGGCTGACTGCAGAAGTTAAGAAAAGCTGGTAGTAATGTTCAGATTTTTTTCCCCCTATTCTTTTCTCACCTTTCCTCACTAGCTTTGCTTCGGGAAAAGGGAGGTGGTATGCAGAGTGACAGACTGAAATGTGCAGATGAAGAAAGAGAGAGAAGGAATAGCAGTGAATTAAATTCAAAAAGATGTCCTTCGAATGCTCTGCGATTCTTAGACTTGGCAAAGACCTTATTGACAGGCTCTGTATCAAACAGGATGGGGAGAGAGTAGGGCACAACCCCTGAAAGAATGACATGACCACAGGACATGACAAGGACGTTAGAACCAGCTGGGCACAAGATGGTGGGAGATTGGACTTCCAGTAGACCTTGAGCCTTATGTGCTCAGTGTAATATATTAGCGTGTGCTAAATGACACCCCACTAGCATTGGGACAATTCTGAGGCCAACCATAAAAGGTCAAAAAGTGGGCAGTGGCCCAATACCTAGAAATCTCCACCCCTTCCCTAAAATAGTTTGAATAATCCTCCCACTCATTAGCTTATAAAATAACAGCTCCTAAAAAGGAACCATGCCATGTTTCAGGGCTCTCTCTCACCTTCTGAGATGGCCTACATTCTGTCTGTGGAGTGTGTTTCTCTCTAAATAAATCCACTTCACACAGGACATGACAAGGACGTTAGAACCAGCTGGGCACAAGATGGTGGGAGATTGGACTTCCAGTAGACCTTGAGCCTTATGTGCTCAGTGTAATATATTAGCGTGTGCTAAATGACACCCCACTAGCATTGGGACAATTCTGAGGCCAACCATAAAAGGTCAAAAAGTGGGCAGTGGCCCAATACCTAGAAATCTCCACCCCTTCCCTAAAATAGTTTGAATAATCCTCCCACTCATTAGCTTATAAAATAACAGCTCCTAAAAAGGAACCATGCCATGTTTCAGGGCTCTCTCTCACCTTCTGAGATGGCCTACATTCTGTCTGTGGAGTGTGTTTCTCTCTAAATAAATCCACTTCGTACCTATCACTTTGTTTCCGAATTCTTTTGCGATGGAGGGAGAACCTTAAATTCACTGGGAACACGTACACTTGCTCCAACACCCACACGACAGAAGGCAGCCTTACACTCCTAGTTCCGACATCTGTAAAAACTGCCTGTAAGTGGCACCAGAGAAGAAGGGCTGGTGGGTGGGCTTAGCCAGGCTAACTGCACGAGCAAACGGGCAGGGAGACTGGGCCTCCCCTCAGCCAAGTTCATCTCCTGTAAGGCACTGATCTTAAACCGTTGGTACCCTGCTGTCTAGAAAGTGAACCACTTCTGAAAAACGGAAATTACACTGAGAGAGGGCTGTATTTCCCGCCCCTCCCCACCCCCCCACCCCATAAGAGACAGCCCCCACCCCCTGCCGAGAATTACATCTAATAATAACAGCAGTCCTCCTCGGTAGTCATAATATTGCTTCTCAGCTAATAAGCACTTGAGGACATTGATTAGAAAGCCAATGGAATCCCTAAAGCCTGGATGGTAGGAAACCATGCCTGCAGCCTAGAGGTGCGCTCACAGACTTCGAGGTTCTGGCACCTGGGGGAAAAGGCAGAATCCTCCTTTAGAGCCCCAGATTGTGAGCGCTTTTATTGCACATTAAGGCCAAAGGGAATACGCTCATATTCATATCACAAAACATCACCAAAGAGCCAGGGGGGAAAAAACCCCTTATGTAATGCAAAGTACCAGAAAGGTAAATGGCTTTATCAACCATGAACTCCTCGGCGAAGCGGATGTGACAGAAATTCTTCTTGCTTTTCCGAATCGCTGTGATGTCACCACACTGCTCAAAGACTTCCTGGATGATCTCCTCGGTGGCGTTTTCCGGTAATCCTCCGACAAAGACAGTCTTACACCCGGGAGGTCGTTCTCTTGTGGAGGGGGGTGGAAGATCTGAGAATCACAACCAAACACAGGGTGTTTTGCCTTTTACTTATTTTTGCTCCATTTTATTTTATTTTTCTTTTCTCTGGTTCACCTGGCAAAAGTCACCCTCGCAGACTAACTTTCTCTATTCTGAGCGATGATGAACGTCTTGAGTGGCAGACACGGATGGGGGTGTCTTGTTTTCAGAGCCTACCTCCTTCCCACCTCTCCGTTCCTCTCTGCTCGTTTTTACAGAGTGGCTATGCCCGTCCACGAACAGAGATAAAGCAAATGTGAGCATAAGTTCATTTCTCCTTCATAATACAGAGGCCCAGAGAACCGGCGGGGGCAGGGGGAAGCCTTCAGAAACTACAAAGCGTGATGCAATAACAACGTGCTGGAAACCTGAGGCTGGTTATCTGCTTTGTCTTTCTGGGGTATAATGGAGCGACGAGGCAGAACGGGAAACAGCCGGAAAGCGGGCACAGTACTTACTTGGCTGGGAAACGGCGGGCCTGAAAAAAATATGCTTTCAAAAAAATTATTCACATTTAAATGAGCAAACTCCCAAATTTGAGGGAGGCTGTATAAAAAGATAAAAGGTACACTGTCACAACATTTTACCTAGTTTATATGTAGATTACTAAAGCAATCTTCTAGAAGGTCCACTTTAAAAAGGCAACACTGATTAATATGAACCAAAAAAAAAAATCCAGCTATTTAAGCCCATAAACTTAGTATCAGAAATTAAAAAAAAAAAAAACTGGCCTATTCATTTCATCAAATGTATGTTTCCTTAGAGTGAAGGCAATCTGGCCCAGGAGCTCGCAGATGTGGGCTCCCCTCACCAAAATTGCTAACTGCCAAATTAATTCCATTTTCTATCTAGCAAAACACATTTCAGAGTTTCTCTCCCGCATTTGTGAAGATGGATGGAAGTGTTCACATATTTCACACTCTGATCCACAGCAAATGCTAGACTTCATTGCACGCAAAAAAAAAAAAAAAGATTCTTAATGCTGGTTATACATCCCCAATCACACGTGTGCCCTTCATGGAGTTGATTCAGCACCTGGAAAGACACAGGGACCCACAGATATTTTTTTGTTCTAGAGACAAAGGACTTTCGTAGCATGATTCCTGCTCTGTGTACCAAAGTGGGAGAACTTTTGAGTCACATTCGGAAAATGAATTCTGTATTTAAAAAAAAGAAAGAAATTAAAACTTGATCAAATACTGTTCACAGATGCCACTTACTTGGATTCTGAGGGAAAAGAGTACAACTTTTGCAGTGGATTATTTCTTTGACGACAGCCACTTCTGTTGGCGGTGGGGGTGGTACCAGCCCCAGGCCTGGTATCATCGGATTAATAGGGGTGATCCCAGTCATCATGTTGAGGCCCGGATCAAAGCCTGGTACACAGATCGAGTCTGTAAAGGACATAAGATATCATTTTGGCTGGTGGATCTAAGATCAGTTTCTGTGGTTACTTTGCTGTTTTCCCGCAAAGGTGATTTGACTTTCGGCTTTCTATTTTTTAGGAATTTCTCATTGGCGTAAATATAGCAATACAGAAAGGTAACGAATAAAGATGAACTTAACGCTTCGTGGAAAAGAAGATACGTTATTCAAAATATTAACACAGCAGGACAGAAGATAGCGTATTAGAGTGCAAAACCATGAACCAGGAAGCTCTGCTATTATTGTCAACTCTATTTTCTGTTTCTTAACTTCCAATGCAGATGTGACTGCCTTATGACCAAGGAGGTAGGAAGAATATATTTAACACTGAAGTGCCCAGGGAATCCAATTGTCAACCTGGTTTTATCAAAAGAGGCTTCTTATCCAAATAACCTAGATTTAAGAAAAGTTCAATTTAGATGTGCATACTTTATAATGATGCATTCAGGTCCAACCTATCCTATTTCCACCAGGAAATAAAAAACAAAGAGTGATTATAATTACGAAGGCTGGGTTAGATACATTATCTGCATACTCAGTTGAATCTGACTCTTTGCAATCCATGGACTATAGCCCACAAAGCTCCCCTGTCTATGGGATTCTCCAGGCAAGAATACTGGAATGGGTAGCCATTTCCTTCTCCAGGGAATCTTCCTGACCCAGGGATCAAACCCACATCTCCTGCGGCTCCTGCACTGGTGGGTGGATTCTTTAGCACTGAGACACCTGGGAAACCCATAGGTTAGATACATGTGGGCAACATGTAAAATTAGCTATATACATTTCTGAGTTCTGTGGGATAATCACACATTCTTCCTCTAATTCAATCAGCAAATAATTGACTACCTTTCTGAAATCTTTATGTTGGATAAAAAAAAAAAACCACAGCTTTATGCCCTGCAATAAAAATGGAAGGGCACAAAAAGGATGGGTTTTCCAATATAAACACGGAACTTTTTTTTTTAGTGTGATAATAAAAGAAGTCATTTCAAAGGGATATAAAGGGGCTTTTTTTTTTTTTAATTAGTAAGGCCTTTCTAAGGGTAGGGATTGTTACAGTGTACTGAGTTTGTGAGTAGCTACGAGGAGATCTCTCTCCTGAGGCTTCTTCTGTTTTCAGATAACAAATACTCTCCCTGGCGGCATGGTACTGCTTCCAGGCAGACAGATCAGCAGCTCAGATGCCTCCGGCGGTAGCCCTGGTGACCCTCCACAACCGTTCTTGGGAATGAAGTTTTCTTCTCTAATTTCTCTTTTTTTCCACCATTATTCTAGCTCATTCCCCTTCTTTCCTCCTGCCCCCTCTCCTTTGAGGTTCTCATGTCTAGCTGGTGCCTCAGGCCCTTGGGAGGCCTCACTCTTTGCTTGCCTGAGCGGACAGGTCAGCTATGCCCAGAGGCAAGTGAGGAAGGGACAACTCCAGGCTTTGTTTGCTAAGATGGGCCAGGACAGAGGCCCAGCATCAACTTTTCCTTTCCTGGAAGAAGCCTGTTAGAGCTTTCTTCCAGCTACTTGGGGTGTTTCCGCTCCTCTTCTGGGCTAAACGGAAGAAGCAGCAGGGTGATCCTGATTTATGACTCCAAGAGGACCACTGGCCCATTTATGAGGAGATCCATTTAATCTGACTGCATACCAGCCTCACTTCAGTAAAAGGAGGTGGGGTTTTGGGTTTGGTTTTTGCTTTTTGGTTTTTTTTTTTTAAAGAAACCTTCCATGTAAATGCCAAAGAAGCACTGTCTTTCAAAGCAGTTGCCCTGACATCCTAGGCCTTTCTTCTATATATTCATGGTTCTCAGTTTGTCTCTCACGTGGGGTTTTGAGTGGGTACTCTCTGTGAACAAGAGCCTCTGAGGACTCCAGGATTCTGCACGGATAACTGCTCAAAACAAAGTGAGGCACACATATCAAAATTTGGGAGTGACAGAGACAGGTCTAACACTCTGGTTATTCACCTGAAATTTTCACGAAGTTCAGTCTTATTCCCATTTCACGGATAAACTAATCAAGGCTTAAAGCCGGAAAGTGAGATTTCCAACATCACAGAACAAGCAAATGGCAGGGTCAGAACTAGGGCCCAGGTCTCTGCCTCTGGTTTTAAATACATCTCTTTTTATAACCACTTGAAAGTTTCCACTGAGAATGACCCAACACTAACATTCACATAATGCATGCTGCTTCCCTGGTGGCTCAGAGGTTAAAGTGTCTGCCTGGAATGCAGGAGACCTGGGTTTGATCCCTGGGTTGGGAAGATCCCCTGGAGAAGGAAATGGCAACCCACTCCAGTATTCTTGCCTGGAGAATCCTATGGAGGGAGGACCCTGGTAGGCTACAGTCCATGCGGTCACAGAGTCGGACATGACTGCGCGACTTCACTTTTCACTACAAATGTACTCTACTCTTAAAAAAAAAAAAAAAAAAAATCAAGATATAGCCTTCTGATCCAGATGCCAGTTCTAAAGGAGAAGGTCCAGAATAGAATGGCTTCCAATGTCATCATCACTGACATAACATATTGGCTTCTACGGAGAATATACTAGAAATAGACATATTGCCAAGGGGAATATTGGCATGGTGATGCCTTTATTTAATCTCATTCCATACATGAGATTTGTCTGTTTCTTTCCTGGCCTGGATCTTACTATTGTTTGCCAACACAGGGTGATTTAAGCCTGAAACCACTCAGGACTGCAAACCCTGAAATGAGAGCTCTGTGCATTGCAATAACCAGATGTTTCCCCAAATGAGATGAGGGGTCCAGCCCTTGAGTTCTCTTTTAGTTGTAGCAGACTTCTGTTTTCTTTTTGAAGGCCAAATAAATAAATACATCTTCAGAAATAGACACAAAAGATTAACAACTCTTGAGAAAAAATCTGAATACACAGCAAGAGTTACTTTGCTTTTTCTGAGACGTGAATACAAAGAGACTGGGGAGGGCTTAATGAAATCCACATGGTGACTGCAGTAGTCTGAAAAGCACTTAGCAAGGAATTAGTGCTTAAATTACGTTGGACCTCAAAGAATCTGAGATTCTGTATTTGAGGGGAAGGGGTAAGAAAGATTAGACTTAAAAAATTATGAACCCATTACTTTTTAACAATATATGAACACATGAAAACTCTTTTCTCAAACAGCACAGGAGTCTATTTTGGACGAATGCATTAAAGAAAATGCACAAATTTTGAAGGTGTGAGAGACATGTGCATAACAAGACAAAGGTGAGGAGACAATGGATGTTCTCAGAGTCAGTTCCTTGTCTTGCTCTGAACTTGAGAGATGGTGAGCTCTAATTCCACTCAGGGAAAAGAGGGAGGAGGTGGGAAACTACAGCAAGAAATAATTCGATTGAGCTATGACAAACCTGGAGATCATACTAAAAAGCAGAGACATCACTTTGCCAACAAAGGTCCACATAGTCCAAGCTATGGTTTTTCCAGTAGTCATGTACAGATGTGAGAGTTGGGCCATAAAGAAGGCTGAGTGCCAAAGAACTGATGTTTTTGAATCGTGGTGCTGGAGAAGACTCTTGAGAGTCCCTTGGATGGCAAAGAAATTAAACCAATCTATCCTAAAGAAAATCAATCCTGAATATTCATTGGAAGGACTGATGCTGAAACTCCAATACTTTGGACACCTGCTACGAAGAGCCAACTCACAGGAAAAGACCTTGATGCTGGGAAAGATTGAGGGTAGGAGGAGAAGGGGACGACAGAGGATGAGATGGTTGGATGGCATCATTAACTCAGTGTACATGAGTTTGAGCAAACTTTGGGAGATAGTGAAGGACAGAGGAGCCTGAGGTGCTGCAGTCCACTGGGTTGCAAAGAGTCAGACACGACTGAGTGACTGAACAATGACAAGTATATAATAGAACTTTCTTCTACAGTGTATTTCTTCAGAAACTGTACTTAAGCAAGAGGAAGCATCACTTATTGCCAAGGTTGTGGCCAGGTCCAGCTGCTCTCTGTATGGGTAGCTGTGATCACAGAGACAGCAAGGCTGTAGCTCAGAAAATGTTTTAATTGTCTTTCCCCAATTGGACAAGACAAAAACAGAAACAAAAATCCTGTTGAATCGGTTTAGTGCTTTATCCATCAGATGACCATTTTTCAGAGGGCAACCTGTGGTTTGTGTCGCAGGCTTTTGAGGTATGGCAGTTGAATCCATCCATCTATCCATTCATTCATTCAACACGTGCTGGGCACATACAACTGCCAGGATCTGGAGTTACACAGGTAACAGCAACACATTCCCCACTTGGGAGAAATCACAGAGTTTGAAGAGAGCAGGAAGGATGAGGACCACCCTCAGCAGAAGAGCTGAGACATGTGAACAGAGGCGCAAAGGGCTAAGAGTCGTCCAGGAAGGGGCCAGCCAGGGGGAGCCGGATAGGAGAAGTCCCAATAATCCTGAGGTCACAGTACAGGGAGCACGTGACGGTGTGGCCGTGATGTGATGAGGGGATCTTGCCGTTCGAGCCAGTGTGGCATCACCGGATGGCGGCCACTGAAGGCCAGGTCTGCCCTCTGCCAGGCCAGAGGCCCCGAGCTGAGTTCTGTGCTGCCCTCCATCCCTCCTGTTCTCTTCAACTGCTGTCCTGAGCAGTGGCTTGCCCCTTCTCTGTCCTTCCAGGCATTGCCTCAGTAAAGAATCTCATATTTAAGGTGAGCACTAGATCCCATTTGAAAGAAAGGCAATACATAGTATGGTCAAGGCTGGACAGAACTAAGTTAGGCGTGAGCTGGACTGTGGCCGAGTGGATGGACGGACGCTGTCAGTGCCAAGAACAAGAGCAGCCCAGGAGGCAGGACATAGCACTCTCAGAGAAGAAAAGAGAAAAAATACGGGAATCAGGCCAACTGGTAGCATTTGAGGTCTGGTGATGGCGAGAGATCATGAGCAGCAGACAAAACATGGAGCCAGGCTGGCCAACTGCCAGGAGACACTGTTTGCAGGTCACGAAGCCTGAGCCACCCAGGTCCATGGTTCTGACTCATTCCAGGGGAAACTGGAGTTTGGCAACACCACCACGGGGTCACAGGTCAAGAAAAACTAGGCAACCAGGCAGGTTACCTGAATGGAGACTCAGGCTGGAGAAGTAAGACACTCCTAGACACCAGGAGTGATGCCTGGAGTTTGCAGAAGGAAGCAGACACTCTGGTTATAGGTCCCAGAGTACAGGGCAGGGCACTGCCAGGTCAACCCAGAGGGATGCTGAGTCCCAGAAGCAGGGTGCTGGGGTCCCCTTCCTCCTACCAGAAGAAGCCCAGGGAGCCAAGTGTGGGGTTCAGGGCCCAGGACATGCACAGGCAGAGACAGGCTGGAGGGGTCCCAACAGACGTGCAGCATTCCCCTCCTTTCTCAAGAATGTTGACTCAAAATATGATCTGTCATCACTTGACAGAGAAACCACGGGATATATGGGGACATTCTTTTTCTTGGAGTTGAGGATGGCGACACTGTTTTTCACAAGGGTTTCTCACTGCAACTGACAAAGTCTTGCTTCCGTAAGATCAGTTAAGCTCATGGATTATTAAGGTAATACTTTTTCCAATCCTGGTCCGCCTTTCCTTTAATAGCCTTAAAAATCATTTCATGATCAACAAGGAAAAGCAGATACTAAAAAGGGTGACCTTGAAGTAGACAGATGTGGGCACAGCCAGGTGAACAGAAGTTAAGTTCCTTAACTTCTCTCAGCTTCAGCATCTTCATTAGGTAAAGGTGAACATGAACACTGGACACACTACATCCACAAAACGGGAGCATCAGAGAGGACAGCCTACAGGACAGTCAGGTACGGACATGTACGTGCCCGAGTCTGCAGTCAGATGGCCTATGGGCAGGCCCCTGGGTCTCCCACATACTGGCTGTGCGACCTCAGGAAACTGAACTAACCGTGTTAAATCTAATGGGGATAATCATATTTCAACCTCAATATTCTTGGGTGGATTAAACAGGATTAAATAAAAACCCAAAGTGTTTAACATAACATCTAATATATGGTTAAGTATGCAACAAATGGTAACGGTTGCCTACAACATTAATATGGATTTTCATATCTACTTAACATAACCTTAAATAAGTATGTTACCAACGCTGTTTACACATAAAATATCATCATGGGGCTCCCCTGTGGTTCAGTGATAAACAATCCACCTGCCAATGCAGGAGACATGGATTCCATCCCTTATGCGGGAAGATTCCACATGCTTCAGAGTAACTGAAGGAGATCGACCCTGAATATTCATTGGAAGAACTGATGCTGAAGCTCCAATATTTCAGCCACCTGATGCAAAGAGCCAACTCATTAGAAAAACCCTGATGCTGGGAAAGATTGAAGGAAGGAGAAGGAGGGGGCGACTGAGGATGAGATGGTTGGATGGCATCACCGACTCAATGGGCATGAATTTGAGCAAACTCTGGGAGATAGTGGAGGACACGGGAGCCTGACGTGCTGACGTCCATGGGATTGCAAAGAGTCAGACACGACTTAGCGACTGAACGACAACAGCCCAGCCGGGGAACCACATCTGTGGAGCCCATGCGCCACAAAACTGAAGCCCACGCACCCTAGAGCCTGTGCTCTGCAACAAGAGAAGCCGCTGCAGTGGGAAGCCTGTGCACTGCAACGGAGATCAGCTGCTGCTCGCCAGAATTAGAGACAAGCCCGCACAACAGTGCTGTGGTGTTAGCTCAGTCGCACCCGACTCTCTGCGACCCCATGGACTATATAGCCTGCCAGGTTCCTCGATCCATGGGACTCTCCAGGCAAGAATACTGGAGTGGGTTGCCATTTCCTTCTCCATGACCCAGCACAGCCAAAAATAAATAAGTACATAAAATTATCTTTAAAAAATCATGATGATGGTAAATTTCACCTGACTAACATTTGAATGCTGGACTTTGGCTAGGTACTTGGCCTGCAAAGACAAAGATGGGAGTCCTTTCTTAGTGAAAGCAACAGTCTAGTGGCAGAAACAACTACATAGAAAATGACAATACCGTGTAAGAACTGCTGCAGAACATTTAACTAAGAGGTGCTATGGAAACACAGAGAAGGGGGCATCAGAACCCGTTTGGGGCAGGGGGTATCATGGCTTAAACTGTGTCCCCCCAACAGGTATGTTGAATTCCTAATTCCCCTAGGAAGCTGAGAATGTGACTTTATTTAGAAATGGGTCTTTGCGGATGTGATCAAGTTAAGGTAAGGTCATACACTGCCTAGGGTGGGCCCCATCTAACAGGACGGGTGTCCTTATAAGAAGAGGAAAGACACAGACACACAGAGAAGATGGAAGCAGTGACTGAGATGAGGAGGCTGCAAGCCAGGGAATCCCGCGGAGCACTGACGAAAACCAGCAGCTAGGAGAAAGGTGTGAAACAGATTCTCCTCTAGATCCTTTGGAGATAGGACAGCCCTGCCAACACCTTGATTCCGGACTTCTCGCCTCCACAACTGTGAGAGAAGACGTTTCTGCTTTAAGCCCTCCCACTCTGTTCTCTGTTATGACAGTCCCAGGAGACTGATCCAGAGGGACAGCGTCATTGAAGGAATCCAAGGTGGGAGAGGGTGACAGCTGACCTGAGTCTTAAAAAGGATGGCTTCTACATATGCACTGGGCGTATATTATTTCCACAACATCCTTATGAGGATCAGAAACACAAAGATAGTTCTAAATATTCTCTTAGAAGAAGTGTTCAAAGCCAGTCCCCAGTGGGCAGAACAGCCCTTCGATTTTTCCTCTGTGGAAAAACAATCCTTGAAGACTGCCATATATTTATCGAGAACAATCTGATCACACAGACTATACGTTAATGTAATCGTGAGGCTTCCAAAGTGATGCTAGTGGTAAAGAACCTGCCTGCCTATGCAGGTAGACGTAAGAGACACAGGTTCGATCCCTGGGTTGGGAAGATCCCCTGGAGGAAGGCATGGTAATCCACTCCACTAGTCTTGCCTAGAGAATCCCACGGACATAGGAGCCTGGTGGGCTACAGCCCATGGGGTCACAAAGAGTCGGACATGACTGAAGTGACTTAGCATGCACACGAACTAGCAGAATCTTTAGGAAAGCAAAATTGAAAATGCTGCTGTGATCTTCCCAAAGAGACCCGGAGGCGGAGAGATGTGTGTGCCATTTAATACCAAGGTGCATATCCGAAGTAAGCTCCTGGAGCCCCGCCCGGCTGTGCACGCCTTCTAGACAAAGACCTCATCCCATCAGTAAAGCACTCTGTCTCCTTCTAGGGCAGATGCAACACTGGCAGTTACAGGAAACGCAGCTGTCAACAGCTAACTTGAGACAGAAGATCTGTGCCCGTGTCTGTAAATATGACATGATGCCAAGTGAACGGGATTTTCAAAACTTCTGACCAAAACTAGTGCAGAGAAGACCTGTCGGCTGGAAAGGGCTCTGTCAGATTTTTCTAGTAACGTGCACGTGGGAACCAGGCACATTCTGATGGAGTGGGAGGTAAACGTCCATCAAAGATTCTGGGAAATTCATTCATGCTGGGGGCTGGGGGATTTGAATTTCCTGCCAGGGCAGTTTCGGTACAGAGGCCCGAGCTGTCACACTCCAAGGGAGCCGCTCTGCGTCCCCTGGGCTTGCGGAACACACTCAGATACAATGGCCTCACCAGAGGCATAGAGATGGTGGGTGGTGCCTGCGAGGCAGGATGGGCTCGATTAGAGAAGGGAGCAAAGGCCACTGGGCATTATCACAGACCATCACATTTCAGAGCTCAGGGGACTCGGGCATTTCCTGGTCCAACCATCTCGATTTGGAGATGAGAAAACTGAGTCCCCGAGAGGTGAAGTGACTTGCCCAAAGCAATAGAGCTGAAGAGGCATACAGTTGGAACTGGCATCAAAAGTCCTGGGCTTGGACATTGTGCATCTGCAGTCTCCAGTGCCTCTGGATCCTGCCCTTATTGGGATACATCGGGTGACAGCAACCTCTTCATTTACTACCTCTCAGGATAACCCATTCCGTTATCCGACTTTTTTTTATTTTTTGATGTAGATCATTTTCTAAAGTCTTTACTGAATTTGTTACAATATTGCTTCTGTTTTATGTTTCAGTTTTTTGGCCTGAAGGCATGTGGGATCTTAGCTCTCCCACCAGAGATTGAACCAACACCCCCTGAGCACTGGAAGCTGAGTCTTAACCCCTGGACCACTAAGAAAGTCCCTCTAATGGTTTTCACTATGAGATACTGACTGATAAGTGGAGAAGAATTGATGCTTTCAAACTGTGGGGCTGGAGAAGACTCTCGAGAGTCCCTTGGACAGCAAGGAGATAAAACCAGTGAATCCTAAAGGAAATTAACCCTGAACGTTCATTGGAAGGACTGATGCAGAAGCTCCAATACTTTGGTCACCTGATGCAAAGAGCTGACTCACTGGAAAAGACTCTGATGTTGGGAAAGATCGAGGGCAGGAGGAAAAGGTGGCGGCAGAGGATGAGATGGTTGGATGGTGTCACCGACTCAATGGACAGAGTTTGAGCAAACTCTGGGAGATGGTGAAGGAAAGGACAGAGGAGCCTGGCATGCTGCAGTCCATGGGGTCACAAAGAGTCAGACACAACTGAACAACAGTCTACCTGCTGTCTTTGGCCTGCCCTCCTGGGCTATTCCCAGGCCGAGTTCCCTCTCCCACTTTTACTGCTCAAACCCATGGAGAATGGTCACAGGAACACCTGAGTTTCCTCTCAGCCGCTCTGGGCATCCTGCTCCCATAGTCTTACTATGTGTGACTGTCCTCGAAGACCCCCTTTACTGAGGTCTGGGGGTTTTCCCCAGAAACAGGCCATGCAGACACCGGCCCCCCTGATCAGGAGTGCTCGCTCCCTTTCTGAATTCTGAACTCTGTGGTTTTGCTGACTGGGTGTGTCATGACTGAAAGACAGTGGTCACGTTGCAGTGCCCACTCTGTGCCAGGCGGTGCCCACAGCTTCATGTCTGTTTGTGATTTGGGTCTTTCTGGCAGTTCCGTCACAAAGGTGACACCCATCGATGGGCCTCAATCAACAGGAACAGGCGTCTTGTCTCCTCAGGGTGCTGTCGTGCGGCACTGTGGTCTGCACTGTGAAAACAGACGATTCTGCATTCTGAGCTGCATTTGCCCTGATCTGTGTTTTTTAGGTTCTCCTCATGTCTTGAATGTTCCCTCCTGGGCCTTCAGCATCTTATACGAAAGCAGGACAAGTCTTTCTGTGAATTCCCGCCCCATCCAACTCCCCAGCAAATTTCTTTACAGGTCACGCTTGGCCACAGGAGAGAAGATGTCTTTAGACATATCCCATTTAGTTGCCTTCCCCTTAATGCTTATTTCTTCTGAAAGCTTTGTTGTTCATTGGCTCCAGTTTTGAGGGCCACTGCCAACTCTCCTGGCACACAGGGTGACCCCTACTTCCTTGAGGTGGGAGCTCATCAGTTCAGTCGCTCAGTTGTGTCTGACTCTTTGCGACCCCTGGACTGCAGCAACCCAGGCTTCCCTGTCCTTCACCAACTCCTGGACTTTACTCACATTCATATCCATCGAGTTGGTGATGCCATCTAACCATCTCATCCTCTGTCGTGCCCTTCTCCCCCAACTTCAATATTACCCAGCATCAGGGTCTTTTTCAATGAGTTGGCTCTTTGCATCAGGTGGCCAAAGTATTGGAGCTTCAGCTTCAGCATCAGTCCTTCCAATGAATATTCAGGACTCATTTCCTTTAGGATGGACTAGTTGGATCTCTTGAAGTCCAAGGAACTCTCAAGAGTCTTCTCCAACACCATAGTTCAAAAGCATCAGTTCTTCAGTGCTCAGTCCTCTTTATGGTCCAACTCTCACATCCATACATGACTACTGGAAAACTGTAGCTTTGACTAGATGGACCTTTGTTGGCAAAGTAATGTCTCTGCTTTTTAACATGCTGTCTAGGTTTATCACAGCTTTTCTTCCAAGGAGCAAATATCTTTTAATTTCATGGCTGCAGTTATCATCTGCAGTGATTTTGGAGCCCAAGAAAGTAAAATCAGCCATTGTTTCCACCGTTTCCCCGTCTATTTGCCAGGAGGCGATGGGGCCACACTGAGTTCTTTCCCCTGCTCTGCGGCCTCTGGCACTCTGCCGCTTGTTTCTGTGTCTTGGCTGAGTGTTCTCCATGGCAAACTATTTACAGTGTATAGGACATCCATCCTACTCCAGTCCGATGAGATGTTCTTGAGCAGATGGAGTAACTTTAGGGTTTTCCATTTTTGGGGGGCCACATCACATGGCATGTGGAATCTCCTAGTTTTTCGACCAGAGATCAAACCCATGTCCCCTGAAGTATGGAATCTTAACGACTGGACCCCCAGGGAAGCCCCTTTCCTATTTATTTCACTGGTACCTGCCCTTCCTCTCAATCTCCAGTTTGTAACTTCTTGTGGGCAAATATTCAGGGTAGGCCTTTTAGACAGACCTACCCTTGAAGGGTTTTCTATGCCGGCTTTTTCCCTCCCCATGGCTATTTAGGCTCTCATTAGCTCTCATCCGGAGCGCTGTGAAAGCCTCTTTGTCTGCCCAGAAGCTTCTTCTCCCTTCCTCCCTCTTCTCCTGCCCTCCCTGACCCCTGCTTTCTCCCTTCATCCCCTTCTCACCCCCCTGGACCTGGGATCAGCCAGCGATGCTCACAGAAGGCCCACAAGAATAGACCCTAATTGGGGCCTCTAAATTACTTCTTTCAAACTTTTCACATCCCTATCTCATTAGCTGATGATTAATTTTCTCTCTGTGCGATGTTAAATGACTTCGTACAGCAGGACTGTTACATAATGATAGCGGGGGGAAAGGACTGAATAGGCTCGTGGGGTTCTCAGCTTTGTCCTCACTGACATGCTTGTGGCATGGGAGCAGAAAGCAGAGGCGAAACGCTGTTGAACGTTAAGAAATATTTTTGACTATTCAGTCAAGCATGTAAGAAGCGGTCTTAAATTTTTACCCATTTATCTGTTTATCTGCCCATCTTTCCAAGAAGTGGGGACACTCCACATGTACGTGGAAAGGCTAGAGAGTTTATGTCCACATATTTGTTTCTGGCATTCAATGCCTCTTCATTCTGTAGAGATGTTTCCTCATCTTTGAAGTCAGGGTAATTGACAGGCGTGATATTGATATAAAGCCCGTTGTTCAGTTCAGTCACTCAGTTGTGTCCGACTCTGCGACCTCATGGACTGCAGCATGCCAAGCTTCCCTGTCCATCACCAACTCCTGGATTTTACTCAAACTCATATCTATCGAGTCAGAGATGCCATCCAACCGTCTCATCCTGTGTCGTCCCCTTCTCCCCCAACTTCAATCTTACCCAGCATCAGGGTCTTTTTCAATGAGTTGGCTCTTTGCATCAGATGCAGAGGTGGTATTTCACAGCCTTGGAACGTCTTTATAGAGATCTTGCCTGTGAAACCTATATCTTTCCAAGGTAATATACAGGACCTAACCTTTTCATTTTATTTATCAACCTTAGTTTCAGTTGCAAAGGCACCTGGGAGATAGGTAATATCTCATAAATTTAAACAGGAACAAAAGAAAGTGTATTCAATGTGTAGCTTCAAAGAAAACATTCATGGCATATTATTTTAAACAATTTCTGTAGGTTTCGATTTAAACTTACTGTTTGAAGGGGCTGAAGGACACATAGTTGGTCTCTCTCAATAAGATCAGCACAAGGCTGTGGACTTGGAGAGAAAATAGAGCCTATTTTAAAAGTAAACACTTCACACTTCTAAAAGAAACTTCAAATTGTGTGTTGTATTTAAATCACAGACTAATCTAATATCAACTTAATTTTTCCACTGTGGGAATATCACCTTAACTCTCGGGTCTAATACAGTCCTGGCATCTGGTGTCACCCTCAAGAAATATTTGTGAAGTGAATGAAAGAAATTGCAAAATTCACGGAATTGATAAGAGTTCCTACTAAGGGGACAATGCATGGCGGTTAGAACCGCAGGGTCACTGCACAAATTCATGTAAGATTCTAGAGCAAATAATATTTGGTGTTCTTTATATTGATATTTAGCTTATTAACTGAACAGTGAGAGTGATGAGGGTTTCTGCCAGTCATTCCTCTTAATATCATTGGAAAATGATGTGATTGTTACTCACATGTTACCGATAATGAGTCTGAAAGGCAGAGGAGTGAGGGGGTGCTCAAGACCACCGAAGACACTCACAGGGCAGGTCTCAGCGCTCATCAGTGTAGCATTTAACACCCTCCTGCCAGCTCATGGCTGCAAAACAGACCCGACCCTAGAGCCATGGGATGGAGAGGCAGGAGCATGATACGGTATCATCTAAATTTGTACAAAGTCAATTTGCTTGGGTGCACTTCAAAAATTCAGGACAGGAATGGGTAATGTTTTTTTTTTTTTTCTTTTTTTACTACAACTTACTTTCACTCCAAAGGGAACGCTATAATCTAATGGCATAAGTCAGGGTCACTTTATCAAAGCAAGCTTACAAAACAGGTAGAAATAAAATCCAGACTCATCTACTGCTAACATTTTATATAGGGAGCATAAACCATATTTAATAGACACTATCTCTGATTTTATATTATGTTTAATTAAGGGAAAAATAAAGATGGGGGAAGATAAAGATGGAGGGGGGGGAAAGGAAATGTAGAGTCTGGGTAGGAATGAGGAAATAAGGGGGAAAATAAAGAGCTGAAGGTGGAAAGGAAAGAGAAATCAAACAGAAAGGCCACAACGGATTAAGGAATGGTCTGAGTCCTGAATTCAAGGGCGAGCCTGCCCTTCTGTCCAGCTAACTAGCCTATCTCCATCCTTCATCTGTAGAAAGAGGAATAAAAATGATACTTATCTTGATAGGGTGGTCATAAGGCTTACATAAAACACATAAAGGGCTTGGAAGAGTGCCTGGAATATAAGAAATGCTTGATACATATTAGCTAATCACTTCGATGATGAGTATTACATATATTTGAGTGTGCAGAGCAGGGCCAAGCCCTGGGCCACGGACTGATGCCAGTCCACAGCCTGTTAGGAACTGGCTTGCCCAGCGGGAGGTTGAGTGGTGAGCGGGCAAGCCAAGCTTCATCCGTATTTACAGCCACTCCCTAAAGCTCACATCGCCTCCTGAGCTCTGGCTCCCGTCAGATCAGTGGTGGCATTAGATTCTCATAGGAGCGCGAACCCTCCTGTGAACTGCGCGTGCAATGGATCCAGGTTGCCCTCTCTTCACGAAAATCTAATGCCTGATGATCCAATTCTGCATTGTGGTGAGCTGTATAGTTATTTCACTATATATCACAATGTAATAATCAGAGAAATAAAGGACACAATAAAGGTAACATGCTTGAATCATCCTAAACCGCCTCCCTCTCCCTGGTCTGTGGAAAAATCGTCTTCCATGAAACCGGTCCCTGGTACCGAAACGGTTGAGGACCGCAGGTGTGGAGCATGTGTGTGTGTGCCACACTGTGCACACGGTACAATATCGCCTGGGTGTCTTTCCTTAAAAAAAAAAAGGCATCCTGCAGTCTTCTGTTTCTAAGCTAATGTTCTGTTATCTATCGCAATTCCAAGAAGTAATTCTTTAGGTGGAAATCAGAGGGTCTTTTCTAGGTAAACAGAGGGGTTAGAGCCATACAGATTCCCAAGAAAACATTTCTCTGCAAGTTTAGCACCAGGGAAAAACTCTCTGCCCCCGAGGGCCCAAGATATTTTTCTGTGCCTGGAAATGAGAATTAGAGAATTCAGAGCTGTTCACACTCAGCTTTCTCTGCAGGAATATTAGGTGCGATACCCAAACACACCATGCTATTCATATATCTGGCATGTCTGCTTTCTCCTTAAGTTTAGTTTTTCCCTTTGTAATCCTGTTTTATTAACTTCAATGAACATGTCTGTTATTAAGCTTCTTTATACATGCACACACAGTCTTTAAATAAATTAAAACTGAGCAGAGCCAGACTTTAAAAATACTTTGCTACATCTGATGTTCTGGTCAGATTTAATTATTTACATGTTAACATGAATTTTAATTTAGAAAATGCAAACCATTCTCTCTGATAGCCTGTCATTTCTATCTGTACCCTGAGAAATCTCAGTAGCTGATTTTTTTCAGAGACGTAAACTAAGGTGGAATAATTTTGCTAAGAAATTGCCATTTAAAATGAATTTAGCATTTTGGGCTGAACGTGGTACTGCAGCCATGAAATTGAAAGACGCTTACTCCTTGGAAGGAAAGTTATGATCAACCTAGATAGTATATTCAAAAGCAGAGACATTACTTTGCCAACAAACGTCTGTCTAGTCAAGGCTATGGTTTTTCCATGGGTCACATATGGATGTGAGAGTTGGACTGTGAGGAAGGCTGAGGGCCGAAGAATTGATGCTTTTGAACTGTGGTGTTGGAGAAGACTCTTGAGAGTCCCTTGGACTGCAAGGAGATTCAACTAGTCCATTCTGAAGGAGATCAGCCCTGGGATTTCTTTGGAAGGAATGATGCTGAAGCTGAAACTCCAGTACTTTGGCCACCTCATGCGAAGAGTTGACTCATTGGAAAATACTTTGATGCTGGGAGGGATAGGGGGCAGGAGGAGAAGGGGACGACCAAGGATGAGATGGCTGGATGGCATCACCAACTCGATGGACGTGAGTCTGAGTGAACTCCGGGAGTTGGTGATGGACAGGGAGGCCTGGCATGCTGCGATTCATGGGGTCACAAAGAGTTGGACACGACTGAGCGACTAAACTGAATTGAACTGGTATTAGACTTTGATGAACATTTCCGAACAACATGGTTTGGTGAAGTCCTCCTCCACGGTGTCAATCCCTCAATATGAAAAACTCAGAGAACTCATTCCTGGGATGAAAAATAGATTGTAATTTTTTTTTCCCGGAGAGTTCAGGGTGAGGAGCAGAGATTAGCCCACAGATCTTCATTTGAAATTACTTTTTGTCCAGTGGTAAATCCACAGAATGTTTTTGTTCTTGATTTGGGGGTCCACGTCTCCTGCTTCATGCTCATGCTCATTCCCAGCGGCCTCTTGTTTTGAACTGTCACTAAGCCTTTATGCAACTCTATCTTTTCAATGTCCTTTCTCCATCATTTAATGGGCTAGTCCTCATTACATCTCTCCGAGATCATTCCCCCTTTAAACGTAAGTGAGGAGGCTGGGCTTTGGGAGACTAAAGACATTTGCCCACAGCATCCCTGGACTCGGAGGAGAGGCAGACAGTGGACCATCCCCTCCTGGCTGCGGTGAGGGTCTATTCGCCCGTAGTCTTCCATGAAACCCAGGGCACAGGGGGAGAGCCAGGATGCTCGACATGCAGGGCTCAGCCCCACGTCCTCCCCAGGCTCCTCAGTGCAGACCTGAGGCACCCGCCTGCCCTGCCTCATTCCCACCATCACTGCGGTTGCCAGATGTCATGATGGATATTTATGTGCTGGCCATTTACAAACCCAAAAGCAATATCCAAATGTAAATTATAGTTAGGATTTTTCCACTTCAGAGACCTCTGGGGTTCCACAATGATGCTAAGTGCTTCTTCTGTGCAGAAAGAGAATCCAATATATTATTTTGTATATTACTATACTTTAAAGAGCAGACAGGAGCACGGCAGGAAGGAGGAGAGGGAGGGGAGGGGGCGTGTGTGTGTGTGTGTGTGTGATATCCTCTTTCTTCTCACTATAACCCATGGTGCCAACACAACCACGCCATTCTCCAAGTTAAGGCCATCACTCAGTTTTACAGCTGGAAACGCTGAAGAGCTGAGCAATCTACTGTCCTGGGTCCCTCTGAGATCTCTGCTCATTCATTATTTACAAGGATGTTAAGTCATGTGCTAGTGGCTGGGGGAGCAGAGATAAGCCGGGAGCCCAGGCTCTGTGGCGCTCAGTACACTGTGACACAGATGCGTGGCATGTAGCCACATAAGAAAGTGGCAGCAAAATTCAAGAGGATGCTGGCCTACACAGCATCCACGCCATCCCCTTGCAAAGAGCCGGTCCACACTCTGAAGGACAAGGAGCCTTCTCACTGGAAGTATCTGCCTAGCTGAGCCACCGTGTCCCTGAGCCTGAGCACCGACTTCTTCTGTAAATACATTCCCAAGTTAGACAGCGGCTGCCCCTCGGGGCTGGAGCTGCACTTTGGACAGCGGTCATTTTTGCCACATTTATCAAATGACTCTTTGAGGGCACAGGGCTGTCTGGTGTTTTGTTTCTTTATCTGTGTTACTATGTGTCTTTCTCATCTTAGTTCTGGGGACATTCTGGATCAACAGGCCTCTATCAGGCTGAGTTTATATCAGAAGCTTCCCTGGAGTGGAGGATGGAGGTACAGATCTGTCAGGGACAGAGTCTGAGGCTCTGCTAACCTACAGCTGCTACTTGAAACCAGATGGGGAATCTCCATCTGTCAGAAAAGCCAGAGTACAAATGCTAGCTCGGGCATTCAGACCCTTATTCAGTTACGGTTGTTTTCTTTTGACTATAACAAAAACAGATTGTAACACTTTTTTTGTTTTTTTAAACACGTGGTATTTCAGTCAAAAGGATCTGCAACTTGATCACAGGTATTTTTCTTCCTTCCATCACACAGTGATGGGACAGAGGTGTGAGGGAAAGGAATAATTTCTACATAAAGTGTCTATTGCACAAATAGAACTAAGTTGAGCTAAAATCATAGAGCGAACTGGGAGGATGTATCAAGTGTGAATCATGCGGTTTGACTCTAGGACCTTACTTGGGGCTTCCCAGGTGGCTCAGTGGGAAAGAATCCATCTGCTCGTGCAGGAGATGTGGGTTTGCTTGGTCCCGAAGTTGAGAAGACTTCCTGGGGAAGGAAATGGAAACCCACTCCAGTATTCTTGCCTGGGAAATCCCATGGACAGAGGACCCTGGCAGGCTCCAGTCCACGGGCTCGCAAGAGTTGGACAGGACTTAGCAACTAAACAACAGCAACAACCCTTACTCGATGGCTTAACAGAGAACTCCGTGACACACTTATTAAACACCATCATCGCCAAGCACTTGTGCACAAAGCTAGTGTTGTGTGCTGGGGACACAAAAAAGGTTGAAAACAAGGGTTTGGGCTTCACGGTTCCAAAGGGACAGAAACTTCCAGGGAGAATAAAAGTGACAAATACAAAGGGCCTTCATCTGTTGAAAAGCATCTCAAAATGAAATGAAGGGGCTGACGGTACAGGTGACATTACCTGATTCATTGACAGTGGATAGTGAAAAAGAGAGCCACGTATGTGAGCAGGAAATCCCAAACCCTGAGAATGATGCCAGAGAAACCCAGTCCCACAAGGTGTCCCTCACACTGTTCTTCTTGGCCCGCATCTGTCATGGGGCTCTGCTAGGATGGTGCTGAAATGTTATCACCTTAAGAAGCAGAGAAGGATGCACTGGGAGGATGCAGGTCAGACTCCTGCCAAGCTTTCAGAAGTGAATTCAGGTACCTCTCCCCTTGTGCTACCCTTCTGCACCTGGCTGGGCCTGGCCCTGCTAGCCCTGACCTCTCCGGCACCCATGGGCACCAGCTCCCCCATGGACTGACTTTATACCAGCCTGACTGGGAGGTTTCCTGAGTTATGGCGATCACTACCCAGTTTTCTGCTTCTTCACCATCTCTTTCATGCCTTTTCCCTCCACGAAGAGCTCCTGGGTATAATCCCTGCTTTCTTTTTGGATGAATTGCCCTCTGAGTTGTGGCTGGCCTTGAAGAACACATGTGGACCATGGAGGAAGGTTTGGTTAGGGTCTGGAAGGGTACTCACTTTTACTGAGTATCCAAGAGGCCTGGCAAGATGCTAGAGACCTTGGCAACATTTATCCAAGTTGTAGGGATTAACCTTCACTACAGCAGTGCATGGGAAATTAAGGAAGGGAAGAAATTTAAGTCAGGTGGTCACTTAGCAATGGCTGTGTCAGAAGGCAAAGCTAGGTCAATCTTACTGCAAAACTCCTTTTGTGACTTCAGGACTGTCAATGACAAGCCCCTGAACTGGATGATTATGGGGTTTCATCACTACACAGGACTGACCTTTAGCTGGTAAACACCAGGATGGCCATCTCACCGTTTCAGGCCAGCATCTGTTGTTTGGTCAGTGCCCAAGACCTAACAGTTGTTAAATATTTGGGTATCATTGTTGCCCTTATTCAAATGAAAAATGTGGCAAATGTTTAAACTTCTGCTTCTGGTGAGATGAGAGTAACAGAGACGTAAAATGCTCTCCCACCTGAAACAATGAAAAAGCCAGATAAAATAGATGAAACGTGGTTTTCAGATAGTGGACATCAGGCAGTATAAGACAATCATTCCTAAGAGACAGGGAAACAAATAAGGCGAGCCACGTGACTCCCAGCGTACTTCCAAGAGAGGGTTTTCAGGACGCAGCACAGGAAGGAGGAGCCCTGCAGCTTCCTTGAATGAAGACATACTAGGCAGCCTAGGGAGGTCAAGTCCATCACAGCTTGCGGGGCGGAGTGCTGGAGAAAAGAACTACAGACACATGTGTATGTACACACACGCCCACAGACACACAGCTCCCAGACTTAAAAGGACCTACTTCAAGACTTCTGCTGAGGACTGGTGATACATGCAAATGAGGACACTATTCAAGGCTGAGAAAAGAACCACTGAAAAGGACTGGAAGAACTACTCCATAGTGATCACAAAGCTGGGGAGAGTTTGTGCCCTCATCAGCTACAGCAGAAAAGTCTCACAATTCTCAAGGTATTGGGCAGAATACCCTGAATGGTATGGCCTCATTGGTAGGGCAAAATTAACCCTAGATTAATAAAGCTTCAAGTGCAAGTTGCTCAGTCGTGTCCAACTCTTTGCGACCCCATGGACAATACAGTTCATGGAATTCTCTAGACCAGAATACTGGAGTGGGTAGCCTTTACTTTCTCCAGGGGATTGTCCCAGCCCAAGGATTGAACCCAGGTCTCCCACATTGCAGGTGGATTCTTTACCAGCTGAGCCAGCTTCAAAGCAAGACTTAAAAGGTTGAGATTATTTCCAATTAACTTAAATGTCTCCTGGAATAAACCTCAAGAATATTTAGAGGAATAAAAAAATATCCAACACCTAATAAGGTGAAATTCATGTTTGGCAATCAATGAAAAATTACTACCACATGTGATAGGCTAACACAAATCTGTGAATATGTTATTTTACATGGTTAAGGGGTATTAAGGCTACAGATGACATGAAAGTTGCAAAACAGCTGACCTTAAGAGAGATGACCCTGGATGATTTAGGGGCTGGGGGGCAGAAGAAAAAGTTAAAATGATTTGATGTGAGAAGGATTCAACCCACCATTACAGGCTTTGAAGATGGACGGGGGCCATAAGCCAAGGAATGCAGGGAACACTAAGAAGCTGGAAAAAGCAAGGAAGCAGTTTCTCCTCTGGAACCTCCGAAAAGGAATGCAGAGTTGATGACATGTTGATTTGAGCCTAACAAGGCCTTCTAACCTACGTTGATAAATTGTGTTGTTTTAAGCTGCTAAGTTTGTGGTAACTAGTTACAGCAAAAGAAAGAAATACACCAGGCATATAAAGAAGAAAATGTGACCTACAATAAAGAGAAACACACATCAGTAGAAACAATAACATAAATAACATTAATTATTTATGAGACACCATTAGTAGATGAGAAATTAAAATGGTTACAACTGTGCTCCCTGTGTTGAAGGAGATCGAATAAAGAAGACTGAACACATTATATAGACATGGAAGATGTAAAAAATACAAGTTAAACTTAATTAAAAGTAAAACCAATTGAACTTCTAAAGGTGACAACTATAATGCATGACATGAAAAAACTGCATAAAATTAATAGATAAAAAATTAAATTACAGATAGTAAATTTGCAGACAATAGTAATAGGAACCACCTAAAAATGAAACACAGGGGAAAAAATAAGAAAAATATAAACAGAACATAAAAAGAGCTGTGGTACAATGACAAACAGCCTAATATACTTGTAATTACTTTCTCTGAAAGAAGGTAATTGAGCCAGAAAAATATCTGATGGCTGAAGATTTTCTAAATTTGATAAAAACTATAACCTCAGAAATCCAAGAAGCTAAGGAATACATGGTACAAAAAAAGGAAGAAAAGTGTATCAAGATACATCATAATCAAGTTGTTTAAAACCAGGGATAAAGAAAAATTATTAAAGGCATCCAGAGAAAAACAGATATGTTATATATAGAGGGATAAGGATAACAATGAGAACAGATTTCTTATTGAAAAAAAATGCAAGCTAAATGATTGAAATGTGTACAACAGTGGCTGATTCATGTCAATGTATGGCAAAACCAATACAGTATTGTAAAGCAAAATAAAGTAAAAATAAAAATTAAAAAAAAAAGAATTGTACAAAAAAATTGTCAACATAGAATTCTGTAACAAAAAAAAAATCTTTCAAAAATGAAAGCAACATATTGACATTTCTGGACATAAAAGCAAAGACTCCAACACAGCAGATCTACACTATGGTAATATTAAATAAAGTCCTTTAGGCAGTAAAATTGCAAAATTGAGTCTGAAAACTGCAAAATTCAGACTTAAACTGAAGTAGGGAAAACCACTAGGCCATTCAGGTATGATCTAAGCCAAATCTCCTATGATTATACAGTAGAAGTGACAAATAGATTCAAGGCATTAGATCTGATAGAGTGCCTGAATAACTACAGATGAAGGTTCGTAACACTGTACAGGAGGCAGTGACCAAAACCATCCCAAAGAAAAAGACATGGTTGTCTGAAAAAGCTTTATAAACAGCTGAGGAAAGAAGAGAAGTGAAAGGTAAAGGAGAAAGGGAAAGATATACCCAACTGAATGCAGAGTTCCAAAGAACAGCAAGGAGAGATGAGAAAGTCTCCTTAAATGAACAATGCAAAGAAATAAAGGAAAACAATAGAATGGGGAAGACTAGAGATCTCTTCAAGAAAATTAGAGATACCAAGGGAACACTTCATACAAAGATGGGCACAATAAAGGACAGAAACGGTATGGATCTAACAGAAGAGACAAAGAAGAGGTGGCAAGAAGAACTGTACAAAAAGTTCTTAATGACCCAAATAACTACGATGGTGTGGTCACTCACCTAGAACCAGACATCCTGGAGTGTGAGGTTAAGTAGGTGTTAGGAAACATTACTATGAATCAAGCTAGTGGAGGTGATGGAATTCCAGCTGAGCTATTTCATATCCTAAAAGATGATCCTGTAAAAGTGTTGCACTTAATATGCCAGCAAATTTGGAAAATTCAGCCGTGGCCACAGGACTGGAAAAGGTCAGTTTTCATTCCAATCCCAAAGAAGGGCAATGCCAAGAACTACTGCACAACTGTACTCATTTTACATGCTGGCAAGGTAATGCTCAAAATACTTCAAGCTAGACTTCACCAGTACATGAACTGAGAACTTCCAGATGTAAAAGCTGAATTTAGAAAAGGCAAAGGAACCAGAATCAAATTGCCAGCATCATTTGGAATATAGAAAAAGCAAAGGAATTCCAGAAAAACATCTACTTCTGCTTCATTGACTATGCTAAAATCTTTGAGTGTGTGGATCACAAAAAAATGTGGAAATCTCTTCAAGAGATGGGAATATCAGATCACCTTACCTGTCTCTCAAGAAACCTGTATGCAGGTCAAGAAGCAACAGAACAGGACATGGAACAATGGACTGGTTTCACATTGGGAAAGGAGTACATCAAGACTGTATATTGTCTCCCTGCTTATTTAACTTCTATGCAAAGTACATCATGTGACATGCCACACTGGAGGAATCACAACCTGGAATCAAGATTGCCAGGAGAAATATCAATAACCTCAGACATGCAGATGACACCAACCTAACGGAAGAAAGCGAAGAGGAACTAAAGGACTTCTTGATGAAGGTGAAAGAGGAGAGTGAAAAAGCTGGCTTAAAATTCAAGTTAAAAAAAAATTAAGATCATAGCATCTGGTCCCATCACTTCATGGCAAATACAGGGGGAAACAATGGAAAGAGTGATAGACTTTATTTTCTTTGGAAGCAAAGCTATGACAAACCTAGACAGAGTATTAAAAAGCAGAGATATCACTTTGTCAGCAAAGGTTCATATAGTCAAAGTTATGGTTTTTCCAGTAGTCATGTACAGATGTGAGAGCTGGACCAGAAACAAGGCTGAGCATTGAAGGATTGATGCTTTCGAATTGTGGTGCTGGAGAAGACTCTTGAGAGTCCTCTGGGCAGCAAAGAGATCAAACTAGTCAATACTAAAGGAAATCAACCCTGAATATTCATTGGAAGGACTGATTCTGATGGTGAAGCTCCAGTGCCTTGGCCACCTGATGCGAGCAAAGAGCCAACTCATTGGAAAAGACCCTGATGCTTAGAAAGATGGAGGGCAGGAGGAGAAGTAGGCAACAGAAGATGAGATGGTTGGATGCCATCACTGACTCAATGGACATGAGCTTGAGCAAGCTCTGGGAGATGGTGAAAGACAGGGAAGCCTGGCGGGCTGCAGTCCATGGGGTTGCAAAGAGCTGGACTTGCCTGAGCCACTGAACAACAAAAAGACAGTAAAAAAGTGAAAGGAAATGTAAATTTTAGCCTTATTCTACACAAAGGGAAGATGAAAAAGGGAAATGGTAAATACGTAATTCTGTGTAAAACAGATTTTTATATTTCTTTAAAAGATAATTGAAAAAGCAAAAATACTAGCAATGTATTTTGGGATCATAGCAAATGTAGAAGTAAAATGTATAAAAGCAAATAGCACATAAAACAAGAGAGGGAAATAAAATTATATTGTTTATGGTTCTTGTACTATACATGAAGTGATAAGTCAACAAGAGAGAAAATTGGAACTGTAAAAGATACTCAATTGAAAAGAACAGAGCAAAACAGAAAGGCTGGCATAAAAATCAGAATAGATAAATAAAACCCATCAGTCAGACTGATTTTAACCCAACTGATAATCATATTAAAGATAAGCAGTCTAAATACCCTAATTAAAAGGCAGAGGTTGTTAGATTGGATTAAAAAGGCAAGGCTCAACTATATGCTGCCTACAAATAACTCATGTTAAATCTGAAACCATAAGTAGGTTAAAAGTATTGAAATAGTTTACCATGCTAATATTAGTCAAAAGGAAACTGGAGAAGAAAGCTATTATTAGTACCAGACAAAATGGGTATTAGAACAAAAAATTATCAGATATAAAGGGGTCACTTCAACACAATAAAGGAGTCAAATAATTAAGAGAACATAATGATTCCAAAACATTTCTGCACCGAATAAGAAGACTTTAAAAATACCTGACATAAACATTGACAGAATGGAAAGATGATGTAGAAAAATCCATAATACCAGGGATTTCAATAATTCCCTAGTAACAACTTGCTAGAGCAAGTAGGCAGCAAACCAGTAAGAATATAGAAAGCTTAAACACTATCAATCAATATGACCTACTAACATTTGTAGAACACTTCTCTTAACAATAGGAGAAAACATTCTTTTCAATTGTATACAATGCATTTACCAAATAGACCATATTCTGAGCAGAAAGCAAATCTCAATAAAATTACAAAGATACAAGTCATAAAAAGCATATTCTCCAACCACAATAAAATAAAATCAGAAAGTAAGGACAGAAAAGTATTTGGACAATCAAATATTTGGAAAATAACGTATTTCTGAATAACTTGTAGAGTCAAAGAAGAAATCAAAAGAGAAATTAAAAAATATTTTAAATTAAATGAAAATATATACAACAAACCAAAATTCATGAGATGTGGCTACAGCAGTACTTAAGAGGGATGTTTATGGCACAACAATGCCCAATTAGAAAAGAGTCTCAAATCAACGAAACTGACCTCCACCTTGAAAATCTGGAAAAAATGATGAGCAAATTAAGCATAATATAAACAGTAAAAACAGATAAAAACAGGATTCAAATATAAAACATTAAAATTATGGAGAAAATCAATGAAACCAAATGCTAATTCTTTGTGAAAATCAGTGAAATTGATAAACCTTTAGCCAGGATTAGGAAGCAAAAGACAGAAGATACAACCTACGGATATTAGGCATGAGCGAGCTAACATAATTACAGATCCTAGTAAGTATAACTTGATATTGTGAACAAATTTATGTCAACAAATTGGACAACTTGGATGGAATAGATTCCTTGAAAGACACATATTAGTGAAACTCACTAAAGTAAATGTAAATAATCTATATAGCCCAATATCTGTTACAAGAATTGAATTCATAATTAAATCATTCATACAAGGAAACTCCGGTCCAAGATGACTTCACTAGAGAATTCTACCCTAGCATAAATTAAATACTAAATAAAACATAATATTAATTCTCTATAAACTCAGAAAACTGAAGAGAAGGCAATACTTTTCAATTTATTTTATGATGCCAACATTACACTAATACTGAAACCAGGCAAAGGCATTAGAAGAAAAGCAAAATATAGATAATACTGGTCATGATCTTTGATGAAAATTTTAGGAAATTGAATCTAGTGATCTGTATAAAGGATAACACATTACAACCAAGTAGGGTTTATTCCAGGAATGCAAAGTTGATTTAACACTTAAAAAAAAAAAAAAAAAGTAATTTACCAAAGTAGCAGATGGAAAAAGAAAAGAAAAAAAAACAAAAACAAAAAAAAACTCACAATTATCTCCACAGAAGCAGAAAAAGCATCTGAAAAAACCCACCATCCAACTCTCTCAACTTAGTAAAGGTGACAAACTTAAAACCTACACACATCCTCATACTTAACTGTCTTTTCTTTATAACATCAGGAACAAGGCAAGGATATCCACTCTTACCATTTATATTCATCCTTCAATATATATGACAACACAGATTATACCCAGTGAAAGAAGCCAGAAATGGAGTACATTCTGCATGATACATGTATATAAGATTATGGAAAATGTAAAATAATTTATAGAGACAAACAGAAGATTCATGATTGCCTGGGTATTGAGATGTGGGGGCAGTAGGTTTGAATAGGGAGGGAGAGTATTTACAAAAAGAACAAGGAAGCTTTGAGCTGTGACAAATATGTTCATTATTTTGATTGTGATGGTGATTTCACAAGTATATTCACATGCCAAAGCTTATCAGGTTATACAATTTAAATACATATAGTTTATTGTGCATCAATTATACTTCATGCATATATGAAGTAAAATTTAAACAAACAGCCCACTATTATGCTAATTCTATCATCTCAGAAGTCAACAAGAAACATGTAGGAAATTATAGATGAACTCAGCAAAATTTGGCATGGTTCCTGATCTCAGGCAGTTTTGAAAATTATAGATGACTTGGTAGGGCTTCCCAGGTAGCTCGGCTGGTGAAGAATCCACCTGCAATGCAGGAGACCCTGGTTGGATTCCTGAGTCAGGAAGTTCCCCTGGAGAAGGGATAGGCTACCCACTCCAGTATTCTTGGGCTTTCCTGGTGAGACGTAAAGAATCCACCTGCAATGTGGGAGACCTGGGTTCATTCCCTGGGTTGGGAAGATTCCTCGGAGAAGGAAATGGTAACCCACTCAAGTATTTTTTCCTGGAAAATCCCCATGGAAGAACAATCTGGTGGGCTACAGTCCATGGAGTCGCAAAGAGTTGGACACCACTGAGTGACTAAGCACAGCACAGGGTGAGATTAATTCTCATTCTCAATCAATCCAAGAGTGAAAAAGTCTCCCAAGTAACATTAACAACTTGCAGGGTTTTAGATGTCACTGTGTATCTGAATTTCCACCCAACTGTATTAGCTCAAATTCCTCTCCTGACTTGTTAAATTTCAAGACTTCTCCTTGGAGCCATGAGCAGAATAAGAAAAACACAGATGGTTCAGCCTCACTGTAATAATGATTCAAGGCAAGCACAGCTTAAGCTGTTTGTATTTCAGATTTTAAAATAGAATTGAGGAAAGCAACATCATTATCCCGGATGCTCGAGTGAGTATTGAGGCAAAGCAAGTTTCGATCTTGCTAATATCGCAACATGATTCCTTTTAGTTTGCAATCCATGCGAAATCCATACATCCTTCCACAGCTTCCCTCAGCATTAGTATTTTAAACAAATTCTACATGCTTAATAAATAAAGTCTACTTATTTATTCAAAGGCAACAGACCCTACGGTACTATCAACAAAGGCTTCCCTTGTGGTCTCCTGCTGCTGCTGTTTATGGGGCTGCAATTACAGAAAAGGGTTCTTGGGAAAGAAGAAATGACACCATTACCATCAACAGGAATTCCCCCAGCACTGTGGAGACTCTCTATTGAAAGCAATACAAAGACAGTCTGTTGTTGGCAGAATGCATAGAGTTTGTTTGGCAGCGGCTTTGCTGTTTCTGGACACCACCCTGCAGGTTGTGCTGTGTGTGTGGGTGTTCTGGATATCACCCTGCAGACTGTGTTGTGTGTGTGTGTGTCGTGTCCGACTCTTTGCAAACCCATGAACTGTACCTCTGTCCATGGGACTCTCCAGGCGACAATACTGGAGTTGGTTGCCATTTCCTCATCCAGGGGATCTTCCCGACACAGGGATGGAACCTTGGTCTCCTGCACTGCAGGCAGGTTCTTTACTGTCTGAGCCACCAGGGAAGCCCACCCTGCAGGTTGATGATGCTCAATTCTGAGCATCCCCCTTCTCCTTCAGCATCTTTCTGGGTAAAAATCTCAGAATGGGAAGGCTGCCACTCCTGGGAAAATGCAGGAGGCTGATGGGCGGGGGAGCCAAGTGACTGGTGTGCATTTTCTGGTATGCCATTCACTGGCAGCATGACTCAGGCCAGATCCCTCAGCCCCTCTGAGCCTTGGGGGCACTTACTTGTAAAAATGAGCTACGATCAGCACCTCTTTCATTAGATAAGGATTAGATAATAACTGTAAGATGCTTGGCAAAATGCCTGGCACATACACAATAAATGTAAGCAATTATTACTATTAACACAGCTTCACAGACACAACCACAGTTGTGGAGAATGGATGACTGAAGCATCTCTAAACTGCCTCCTCCTGACAAGCACAGGAGGAATAAGACAGAGAAGTACTTCCTCTAATGATGCAGCAAAATCTTCTGGCAAAAAGTGCTGTATAAAACGACTCTATCAAATAATAATGATACTAATTCCATCAGTTGTTGAGTACCTTTGAATACAATCAAAGGCATCACATACACTATATTATTAATTCCCACCACAATCCCAAGAAGCAGACGGCAGCACTGTCATTTTCCAGACAGGGAAACTCAGGCCTGAAGAAGCTGAATGCTTTGTCTCAGCTCACATGGCTGGTAGGAGCATTTCTGCAGAGCCTGGCAGGGCCTGCTCTTTAGAACATGATTTTGCCACGAGGCCATGTGATTTTTCAACAGACAAAGTGATGCTGTGTTTTGAGCAAAGCTGTTCAGCAGGAAAACAAATCTTTCATCAGGCAGAGTTACCAAGAGGTCATAGTCTTTTGAAATTATTAAAAGAAGGATGGTTTCACATACTGCTGGGTGAACCATGCCTTCCTCATCACACCTGAACGTGGAGGTAACATCATTGGTGCTGAGCCATTTCTGTGTGTCAAGAGAATATACTTGAAATGATAATGACTTTTTTTTTCCCCCCTGCTTTTTCCTTTGTCCCTACCTGGTACCGCAATTCAATCAGGCTGTTCAGTTTCTTCCTCAGGGAAGGATATTATGCAGATAGCACAGAGCAAAGAAATGTGTGGCATGGTGGCATAAGGTATTATAAGAGTTGGAAGGACCTGAGGCATCAAGATCCAGAGTAAAGCTTCCTGTTTCCCAGTGGGAGGGAAACGGTCTCTGACTGATGCATTTTAATGTATATTTGGAGGATTTCATGAATAAAAATTACAAAGTAATTATAAGCAGAAGAAAATTTTATCTTATACTAATGGTAAGCTCCTAGCTATGAAAATATTCTCAAGATTCTCAAGAAACCATACAATGATTAACTTGTATATAAAGTGACAATTCTATGAAAACATAGTCGCTTACATTAAATTCAAATTGCAACTACTAAAAATATTTGCAATATGTATGACAGATAAAAGGCAAAACCCCTAGCATATAAAGAACGCTAATAGTTTTTTCAAAAAGGAAAATATTTCAGTAGGAAACAAACAGGTAATTTACGAGAGAAGACATTGATACATACAGTCTGTCAAGATTTGAAAAGGTTCAGACTTAACAGAAATAGAGATAGGATTTGTGGTTGCCAGAGGTGAGGGGTAGGGAAAGGAGTTGGATGAAGGTGGTCACAGGTATGAACTTCCAGTTACTAGATGAGTAAGTCATGAACTATGCGCTGGCTGCACTGAACACTACTGAGTGTTATACAGTAAAGCTGTTAAGAGACTAAACCCCAAGAGTTCTTAAGATAGAAAAAAAA
>SJYT01004911.1:62304-106825 GCA_006410635.1 Cephalophus harveyi
CCACACGCACTCTAATCCTCTGACTGGGACTCACGAGGTCTCTTGGCTGATTCCCGCATGTCCATCCCCACCCCAGCACTGAAACCCATTCTCCTTTAACATTCAAATTTAATTAAGGAGTCTCTTGGTTGAGTGAGTGAATGAATGATAGAATGAATGAATGAATAGAATAACCTTCAGTTAATCTCAGAATTGAGGAGGGCATGGTAACCACTTCCCTAGAGAATCCCATGGACAGAGGAAGCTACCGAGCTACAGTACACGGGATCGCAAAGAGTCGCACATGGCTGAAGCAACTTAGCATGCACGTAATCTCAGAGTTAAGTCCAGACCCTTTCTCAGGATGCAGGAAGCCTCAAACCACCTCTATAACTCTTCCCATAACAGCCTCCACTCCATCCCCTAAACTGGCCCTCTGGTATTTCTTCAAGCAAGTCAAGCTCCTTCTGCCCTGAGGGTTCCTCATAACTGCTTCCTTCCACACTGTCCACAGCAGACTCCTCCCCGTCCTTCAGGATCTCGGGCTAAATGCTGAGCTGATTCCATGAAGATCTACGGTCGATTCCCTCCTTTGGGAGCTGACCATTGCAGCACTCTGTTATCTCCTTCCTAGTAAATGTTACGACTTGTAACGAAGCGCTTGTGAATTTGTTGGCCTGCTTACTATCTGTTTCCAGCATCAGACAATAGCTCCACGAGGGCAGAAATAACCTTAGTTTTGAAAGGTGGACAAATAAAGAAGGCAATGAGAGGCAGAGGGATGGAAGGAAGGAAGGCAGGAAAGGGGGAGGGAGGGAGGGAAGCACGGGCAGAGGAAGGGAAAATGGATAGATTTCGTCGAGTTATATAAAATCAGAAATAGTACAGAATCCTTAAAATTGGGAGGTGGCCTTATTAATCCAAAAATTCATTTTCTGGAGAAAAAAATTTTAGTTTCAACACTTTCTGCATATTTTGGCTTTATTTTTACATACACATTAAAATTTTTTTTTTTTTCTTAAAAGCTACCAGTTTCTGTACAAATTTGTTTTGTTTTGTTTTTTTAGCCAAAGCATGAAAAGCATGACTCGCCTGAGAGGTCTTTAAAAGGAATCCCTTCTCTGCTTTCTTTTCTCTGTCCTTAGCCCAAACAAACAAACAAAAACAGAAGGTATCAGGGGCAAGGCTGCCGCTGGAGTGCGGCAGACCCCTTGTCTTGATCACTCTAAGTTAGTACCAGGGAGTCTGAGGCAAAGCCAGGTACAGTTCTGTAGATATTTCTGATATTGCGTTAGTTATAAATAATTCATATAAAAGAGGTGAACCACAAATAATATGAGGAAAGAGTATGAAGCACTGTATGCTTTTGAATTGCTGCTGGGAGGAAATTCATTGTCAGCCAGAACACAATAAGGCTTCGCCCTTTTGCCGTGTAGCTGGCTGGAAGTAGAAGTGAGCAGCAACAAGAATCTTACATAGTTGTACGGCTGCCCGCTGTGAGTACTCAGGCCTACAACCTGATGAAAGGTAACTGTAAGCCCTTAAGGAAGGTACTGTTTATTTTATTTTTTTCAAATAGGAGAAAAAGCAGGGGCCGGCGGGGGATGCTTTTGAACTGTGGTGTTGAGAGTCCCTTGGACAGCAAGGAGATCCAGCCAGCCCATTCTAAAGGAAATCAACCCTGAATATTCACTGGACAGACTGATGCTGAAGCTCTAATACTTTGACCACCTGATCCGAACAGCTGACTCGTCGGAAAAGACCCTGATGCTGGCAAAGACTGAAGGCAGAAGGAGAAGGGGATGAGAGAGGATGAGCATCAAACTCAACAGACATGAGTTTGAGCAAACTCCGGGAGATGGTGAAGGACAGGGAAGCCTAGCGAGCTGCAGTTCATGGAACTGAAGAGTCAGACATGAATGGGCAACTGAACAACAATAAAAAGAGAGAGTGGGTAAACGGGCAAGAAACTACAGACAAAAGATCCTGTTTATAATCATTTACTGAGCATGCCCTGTGCTGGGAGGTGTGGGGGCACAAAGATGAATAAAATACAGTGTCCCTTAAAAGGCTTAGCATTCAGCAGAAGATAACAGACCGGATGGAAGGAGGGGTGGACGGATAGATGGGCAGATGGATACATTCACAGGTGCAGCATAAAAAAAAGATGAATGGCCGAGCTTGGTCTCCTGGGGAGAAGAAAGTAACCAGGATGCAAAATTTAATGAGGAAGAGTTAAAGAGACTCCGATTATAAATGTGGAGAAATGAACATGCTTCATTAATTTTATCTGTATCTCCACTGCCTTGGGAAATATCAACAGACCTTTCCTTTATTTTACTGTACACAAGACTCTCATAGTGAATGAATGAAAAATGTAGTCTCCTGTTGATTAACTCTTGTGCTCAGGCAATCAAGGTTAGAGATTAGTTGTTGCTTTACAATCAGTTTTCTTCAGTGACAGTGGCACTCTCAGATCTGGCATGCTCAGACCAGGCATGGAAGGGAACAGGCAAGAGTGCCTGGGTGATCCTCTCTATCTACCAAAGATGGAGGAAACAGTCAAGATACAATATTCAACAGAACTGAATTAGACCCTATTGTGATCTCTAGCTCCTCATCCATGAAATGCAAGGTCTGGGTCAGCTGGAGGTTTTCTTCACATCTGTTGTGGTGTTGGATACCTGGAGCATTGTGTCAAGATATAAAACACATTCTACTTTAGGAGAATTGATGCTTTTCAACTATGGTGCTGGAGAAGACTATTGAGAGTCCCCGGGACAGCAAGGAGATCAAACCCATCAATTCTAAAGGAAATCACTCCTGAATATTCATTGGAAGGACCCATGCTGAAGCTGAAACTCCAGTACTTTGGCCCACCTGATGTGAAGAACTGACTCATTGGAAAAGATCCTCATGCTGGGAAAGATTGAGGGCAGGAGGAGAAGGGGACGACAGAGGATGAGATGGTTGGACGGCATCATTGATTCAATGGACATGAGTTTGAGCAAACTCCCAGAGATAATGAAGGACAAGGAAGCCTGGTATGCTACAGTCTATGGGGTTATAAGGAATCGGACATGACTGAGTAGCTAAACAACAATAACAACTTTAGTAGGAAAGAGGGTCCTGATACGTTATAAACATCTGCTAGAAGCATGGGGATAGTATAAGAAACACGTGCCACCGTGGAGTGGATCACTAACATTTAAATGAAATATGGTACCTGAAACCTCTCTGAAAAATTAAACCCTAAATACCAATATAAGAAATGACTATCTAAAGTCCCTTCTAACTTCCAAATCTTACTGTGTCACCTAAGTTGGTGCTCTTAGCTTTCCATACAAGGGATACCATATTACAATAAATTCTTAATGATCCTTATTAGTGATTCTTAGGAGAAGGCAACGGCACCCCACTCCAGTAATCTTGCCTGGAAAATCCCGTGGACAGGGGAGCCTGGTAGGCTGCAGTCCATGGGGTCCTCAAAGAGTCAGACACGACTGAGCGACTTCACTTTCACTTTTCACTTTGATGCACTGGAGAAGGAAATGGCAACCCACTCCAGTGTTCTTGCCTGAAGAATCCCAGGGATGGCGGAGCCTGGTGGGCTCTCGTCTATGGGGTCGCACAGAGTCGGACACGACTGAAGCAACTTGGCAGCCGTGATTCTTAATAATTCATAATAATGATTTAGACTTCATTTGTATTTTTGCTCCAAGTCTTGCTTTCTGGTTCTCATGAACACGACTAGGGCAGGTCTGGCCTAATTTCCTTTTCCTTCCTAAGCACAGGACCCAGCAAGAAGCCGCTGGAAACAGAACACAGAGAAGGAGCCTGTCCCACATGGACACGTGATGGGCCACACAGACGGTGCGCTGGCTCCCTTCCTTGGTTTGAGCCCGGGTTCAGGCATGGCCGGAGCTTTGTGAAGCGAGGTCCATGGGAAAACGAAAATGTACACTTCTGCTTCCTTCCTGCTCAGGTTTTCACTAAGTTCCTAATTTTCTTTAAGGAACTGTCAATTCATAAATCGGATCTAGCCATGATGAAGAGCAAATACATAATAAGAGCAAACCAGGCTGCGTGGTTAGGATTTTCTCTGGTCTGTGGACTTCCCTGCTGGCTCCGTGGTCAAGAATCAGCCAGCCAATGCAGAAGTCATGATGAATTCAATCTCTGGGTCGGGAAGATCCCCTGGAGGAGGAAATGGTAACCCACTCCAGTATTCTTGCTTGGGAAATCTCATGGGCAGAGGAGCCTGGCGAGCTACAGTATGGGGTCACAGATAGTTGGACACGACTGAGAGGCTAAACAGCAAGATGGTCTGTATCTATTAGCCTTAGTTGACAAGAAAGGCTGAGACAGATACGGAAGGCCCTGCTCACACTCTTGCCAAGGTGACTTGAACTGACAGTCTCCAGTTTCTAGCATCTATGTGACTCTCACCTCCACATTTGCCATTGGTTATTGGATATTCAGCAGATGCCAATAAAGCAAATGGCTTGAAACTGCTGGGAGTCAAGTCCTTCCCTCTCCTAGAAAGATTATGGAGTTCCTTACAGTGATTCTCCCACAGCATTTCCAAGGCCACGTCTGCGATTAACTTCACAGGGGCTCTCTCGGTCCACTTAAGAACAAATAAATAAACAAAAACAAACAAAAGCCACCATCCCCACCACCAGAAAGATTACCTTAATTACAGAGCTACCCATCCTGTGGTTCTCGTTAAAAGTTACCATCCTGCTTTATTTCCTCAAGATGTGACCTGGATGCCCGTCACTGTGCGTAGTAAGTAAGGGACTTACATTCTAGACATGAGGATTTTCCTACATCTCAAAATTTCAGAGCCTTAGTGGAACCTAGACACCCTCCTTTGACAGGTGAGCAGAAGAGGGCCCTCAGAAGCTGTGCAACTTGGCCGGCGGTCACTTAGCCCTCACGGGACTGCAGAGGGGGCTCACACCCCGGCCCCCTGGCGCTCCACTTCCCTACCTGCGGCTGCCTGGCGTTTCGGGCACCTGTGTGCCCCCCCCTCCCCAGTCTTCTCAGGTCAGGTAGGACCTTCTCTGGCCCCTGTGGAGCCTCTAGCCTGCCCTTCACCTGGCCCAGCCCCAGCGAGGATGATACAGAAAACCAGACACGGATGACATCACCGTCCTCCTCTGTTATTTCCCTAAATTGCTTTTTTCCCTACCCATGACGAGGCAGTATTTTCTCACAGCTGGGGATGAGCAAATTCAAAGAGATGTTCTCAAATGCATGGTTTCCAAGAGAGAGAGGCCACAGAGTTTTGGAGACAGCCAATGAACATTTTTGAGTGATTGTCTGGCTCATGAAAATGTCTCTGGTTAGAAGCTCTTCGGCAATGATTCACTCTGAGCGAGGGTCCCCTGCAGAGATTTGAGCCGCCTCGCATAAGGGTGGTGAGGCAGATTTTTCCTGCTGAGATGGAATAAATGTCTAGGAAGCATTAACGGATGGAGGTCACCAGAGTTCCAGCCAGTGAAGTGAGGAATATTTCTTTAAAGATGCCCTCGTGGTTGTAAAGCCTTAGTGAACTTGAAGACTACAGTATTTCTCCTTCAGCTTAAGGATTAAGTGTTTCTTCGCCTACAGGCATAAACTTTCAGAAGTCAAGCTTCAAGGTCAAAGCTGTGCCTTCTATGAGGCCAAGTAACTGTCCTTGATGAGGAGGAAAATATAGTTTATTATAGTCTGGGGATGTGTGTCTTGATGCTTGAGATTTTTTTTTTTTTAAGATAAAACCTGTTTTTAGATAAGATTATACACAGTGCTTCAACATAGTAAATTCCCTGGTGGCTCAGATGGTAAAGAATCTGCCTGCAATGCAGGAGACTCAGGTTCAATCCCTGGGTCAGGAAGATTCCATGAAGGAGGCCATGGCTACCCACTCTAGTATTCTTGCCTGGAGAACCCCACGGACAGAGGGATCTGGCTGGCTACAGTCCATGGGGTTGCAATAAGTCGGACACGGCTGAGCGAGCCACACTTTCACTTTCATCGGATTTTTAACCTTACATCAGCAGTTCCTTGTTAGCAACTTTATGGCTCAGGCCCTTTCACACACACACACACACACCAGTATAGTTAAGACCACAGAAATGTAGCATTAGACAAGTTTCTCTACCTATTCCCAGACCTAATAGGGTAATTTTGTTTGCTTCCCAATAGCTCAGGCTCTGAAGTACCTCAAGGAGTTGTGTTCTCGTTTTCAGTTGTCATTTCTGGGTCTCAGGAGGTCTGAACGAGGACTGGGAATCTACATTCCAGGGAATGCTGACACAAGTGACTTCTGGAAATTGCTTTGGGTAATACCGTCTGCTGCTGCTACTGCTAAGTCACTTCAGTCGTGTCCGACTCTGTGCGACCCCATAGACGGCAGCCCATCAGGCTGGGATTCTCCAGGCCAAGAACATTGGAGTGGGTTGCCATTGCCTTCTCCAATGCATGAAAATGAAAAGTGAAAGTGAAGTCGCTCAGTCGTGCCTGACTCTTAGCGACCCCGTGGATTGCAGCCCACCAGGCTCCTCCGTCCACGGGATTTATACTGTCACAGAGGTACAATTTATGGGTGTGCGCTGGCGTGCTGCAGTCCATGGCGTCGCAGAGAGTCAGACGCAACACAGCGACTTAACAACAGCTAGTGCACAGGAGAAGGGCCGCCACTGCTCCTCGAACAGGAGAACATTCAGAACGAGAGGCCTCGTTTGGAGGGGCCAAGTCTTCTTTTCTTTACCCTTCACACAGAGAGTCACCCAAGAAGGCTCTTCCCCACTTCCTACGCCCCCTGCACTGCCCTCCGATGAGCTACAGGAAGCGCACATTTTGGATCTCTGCACTGTGGCCCACACTTGACGTCACCCCTTGCAGGAGCTGCCACCGTCCTCTGATAGGAATGCTGGTATTATTATGGCCCTTTTACAGGCAGTCGGACTCAGGGAAGTGAAATCCATTGCCCCAGGATATACAGTTAAGGCAAAGAGCCTGGATTCAAACCCAAGACCTCAGGCCTCCATCTGCTCCTCGTAGAGAGCTCGTCAATTTCTAAGGAAGCGGATTCTTCCTCTGCAAAGACCACAGGAAGGGTCCTCGTTTACTGCTGCTACCGGCTAACTCCCCCTTGCTCCCTCATGCCTCCCGACCCTGCTGACGCTCTGCTTGCCCTCGTCGGCTTCCTCCATCCAGCGAGCCCTCCACGTTCTCCGACACCGGTCCTTCCCGTTTCGCTGCTCTGTTCCCAGTCTGCTGTAGGACTGCGTGGCCAGGCTCCATGATGACTCTCCTGTGATGCTTATCCTATCCTCTTTGGACCCCTGTCCTTTTCTTCCAACCAGGACAAAGGCCACCCTCCTGCTCCATGCCTGCCCACTGGGAACATGCCCCATTGCTCAGGGAGACCCTGTGAGCTCCCAGTGAGTATTCATCAATCTCCCTAAACTTCCACATTCAGTTTCTTCCTGCTTCTCCAGTGATTACTTTCAAGGGCTCTCCCTTCTCAGACCTTTCATTCCTCATCAGCCCACCTAACCTTGCCAGATAGCTTTGTCTCCTACTTTTCTGAGAATGCAGAATCCTTCAGCCAAGAACTCCTTCCACCTGTGTTCACCAAATCTACAAGTCCCACCCTTGCTCTGGATTCAGGACCTTCCAAAGAGTGAATAGTTAAGTTGATCCAAGTACATCTTGAGAGTCCCTTGGACAGCAAGGAAATAAAACCAGTCAATCCTAAAGGAAATCAACCCTGAATACTCATTGGAAGGACTGATGCTGAGGCTGAAGGTCCAATTCTTTGGCCACCTGATGCGAAGAGCCAACTCAATAGAAAAGACCCTGATGCTGGGAAAGACTGAGGGCAAGAGGATGAGCTGTTTAGATACCGTCACTGACACAATGGCCACGAGTTTGAGCAAACTCTGGGAGACAATGAAGGACAGGGAAGCCTGACATGCTGCAGTCCATGGGGGTCCCAAAGAGTCAGACAAAATTTAGCAACTGAACAACAACAAAGTTCATTTCATGAGCATTAATCACTGAAGAATTCAGTTTCTTTTATCCTTTGGGAGAACTTTCTTATCTTCAGGCTGAAATGTACATATTCACCTTATTTCATCATCGTTTCTGGTTAGGATATTAACCAGATGGCATGACCACCATGATTTTATTCATAGCAGTCAACTTTATATTACTAAACTATTTCTGGTTAAATTGTAGTACAGATCTTAGATCACTGGACCTCAAGTCCTAAAACTGTAAGGTTTAATAGAAATCTCCAGATTTCAAGCACAATGATATACATAAAAATTAAATAACTGAAATCTTTTAAACTTCAATGCAATACAAAAATAAATCTCTATAATCATCACTTCTCCCCAATCTCCAAGATATATTTCCACCTAAGGTATTTATCTTTAAAAATAAAAGTGTAAAGATAGGGTTACAGTTCAGTTCAGTCGCTCAGTCTTGTCCAACTCTTTAGCTTGAGGTAAAAATGTAGAAGATTTTGCTTTAATCATTTCCTCCCAGTTTCCGATGGAATAGAAATAGTTTAGGCAGCCAGACCTGGATTTCAATTCCAGCACTGCCTCCTTCTACCTGAGTAACCTGAGGTTAAGTTAACAAACATCACCCAGGCTCAGTTCCCTTGTCTCTAATACCAAGTAAATAATTTTTAGAGAGCAGAAAAGTAATTGAAAGAAAGTATTTAGAGTATTTGGTATGTATTAGGTGCTCAATAATTGGTGGGCTTATTACTATTCTTTTCAATGTTCCTAGTAACGTCATTCATACCATAGCCTCAGATTTATACTGTGTATGTCTTTAGAGAATGCACACAGGCACACTTTTTAAAAAGACTCGAAAACTTCTGCTTCTAGTCATGAGGAAGCAACAGGGATAGAATCAAACCTCCTGCCTCAAGCAACTGAAAGGTAAGACAAGGGACTTTCCTGGCAGTCCAGTGGCTAAGTAAGACTCCTCGCTCCCGAAGCAGGGGCCCAGGTTCAATCCGTGGTGGGTTGACGAGATCCCACATCCTGCAGCTAAGATCCAGCAGAGACAAGTACATAAATAAACAAAAATAAGTGTTCAAAAAAGACAAAACATATGAATGACAGTTTTCAGGCAATGGACAATGGGAAGTGGAAGACAGTGATTACTGGAGAATGGAGACAGATGAAGTGAAAAATATCGATCGCCCCAGTCTGCTGTCTAGGAGGTTTCAGGGGTTTACCTCTGGGAAGAGAAACTCAGACAGAGCCTAAGGGGGTACCTGAGTTCAGCATCTGAGGAGGCTGAGGTAGCTGGAAATTACAGGGCTGAGCACTGGGGAGGAAGGAGCTAATCAGAGAGAGGGCGCTCTGGAGACCTTTGGATGGCTCCCCTCAAGACTCTGGATGAGTTTTGTTCAGGCATGTGAGGGAAGCACTAAGGCTGAGGCAAAAACCATGGGAGAGGAGGAGCAGGTGGAACCATTTCTGAACCTCGCAAAGCTCTGGGAACAGATCAGAAGTAGGATAAAATTATCTCCAGGCCAAAGGCTGCTCGAGATCCAATTACCCAAGATTCAAAGAAAGTCTCTGAATGAATTAAACTATTTTTAAAATATTGAAAGGAAAACAAGAAAAATTCTAGCACCTAATAATGTAAAATTCAAATGTCTGGCATCCATCAAAGAATTACTAGGCACACAAAGAAATAGAAAAATATGGCCCATCAAGGGGAGAAAAACTAACCCAAAGGACACTTTGAGACATCACATATAACAGAATTGGTCGATGAAGGCTTCCTGGGTGGCTCAGTGGTAAAGAATCTGCCTCCCAATGCAGGAGACATGAGACACGGTTCAATCTCTGGGCTGGGAAGATCCCCTAGAGAAGCAAATGGCAACCCACACCAGCATCCTTGCCTGGGAAATCCCATGGACAGAGGAGCCTGGAGAGCTACAGTTCATGGGGTTGGAGAAAGTCAGACGTGACTGAGCATCTGAGCACCACACAAAAACAGCTATTGTAAATAGATTCTGTATGTTCTAGAAGATAAATGAAAGCCTAAGCTTAATAAGAAGAGATGGGAAAGATACAAAAAAAAAAAAAAAAAAAAAGAGAAAGGAAATAATCTCACAGACATCAAATAAGGAGGATGATGGCTAACCTCGATTAACGACATAAAAGCTATACTATTCCAAGTATCAGGTACAAAAGTGACTTTTCCAAAATTAATACATTTTATATAACTGATTATATAAAAAGTCAAATCATACATTCTTTCATCTATGTAGTTATTGGGCACTCAGTTCTGTGTTTGATGATAAAGAAATAGAAAGCTGAATTAGACACGGTTCTTGCTTGTATAAGTGTACAGTCCAGTAATCTGTTAAATAAATGTAGTCGAATTATATAAAGGCATAACTCAACTACAACTCAAAAACACAATATCTAACACAGATAATGATCAGGCTATAAAATAAGAGAAAATAAAAAGAAATGAGATACAGAATAATACATACAAATATTCCATATTTAGAAGTAAAAAACTTTGAAATTAATTCAAAACAAAAACCTAATATACAGTAACGTGCATCTGTGCATGTGCACACATGGGATAGAAATACACAAATTGATTTTAATATAGGAATTTAACTGTTTGGTTTTTCTTTCTGTTCCCAGATGCATTAGATGTCTACTATGAGGCCAGGATACAATTTTCCATTATGAAATGCAAATATTTCCCTTCAGTTCATGTTGCTGTCAAAAATATCAAAGCTTCTCCATCTCAGGGGAAGAAAAGGAAACCAAAAAAAACTAGGGGATGTGTGTGTCTGTGATGTATATGCATGCGCCATTGCTTTTGTTTAGTTGTAAGTTGTGTCAGACTCTTTATGACCCCATGGTCTGTAGCCCACCAGGCTCCTCTGTCCGTGGGATTCTCAAGGCAAGAATGCTGGAGTGGGTTGTCATTTCCTTCTCCAGGGGGTCTTTCCAACCCAGGGATGGAACCCATGTCTCCTTCATGGCAGGTGGATTCTCTAGCACTGAGTAACTTGGGAAGCCCGTACGCATGTGCACATGCATTATATATTTCTATACAACATGTGTATACTTAAATATATCCATCCATACAGAAATAGACATGCAATTCTATGAATATATTTTCTCTAGTTTTAGCCTAGTGGGTAAGAAAGTGACTTGCCTAGTTCAAAAGGCTAGTTGAATAGTGCATATACCAGGGTATGACAGATCAAAGACTAAGCTAAACAAGAGATGGCATCAGCTTAAAAAAATTTTTTTTAATTGTTATGGCATACAAAGGAAGAAAAAAATTACACATTGATAAATCAAAAGAAAGTGAAGAGGAACTAAAAAGCCTCTTGATGAAAGTGAAAGAGGAGAGTGAAAAAGTTGGCTTAAAACTCAACATTCAGAAAACGAAGATCATGGCATCTGGTCCCATCACTTCATGGGAAATAGATGGGGAAACAGTGGAAACAGTGTCAGACTTTATTTTCTGGGGCTCCAAAATCACTGCAGATGGTGACTGCAGCCATGAAATTAGAAGACGCTTACTCCTTGGAAGGAAAGTTATGACCAACCTAGATAGCATATTCAAAAGCAGAGACATTACTTTGCCAACAAAAAAAAAAAAATGACAGTATTTCAAATAACTGTATCGTGTTACGCAAGCACTTGGAAAGGGCTTCCATTTTACAACATCTCTAGCCTACAAGGATATGGGCTGTTGTCACTTGGGAGTTATTGGAGGACAAGCCTTGATTTGTCTGGAGTGACATCAATTACTGTATATGGTACCTCGTACAGGAAGGAAAAAACAGCTTCTGAAAATTTTCCACAAATTCTCTTCCCTCTAGAAATACTGTAGACACACACACATTTTTAACAAAGCACTAGAACACAAGCTCCAGGAGTGCGTGTGAATTTGCAGCGCCTATGGCAATGCCTGACACACAGTGGGTGCTCAGTACTCCAGTCTACCATTCATCTCTTTAGGGATTCCCATAAGCCTCTGGATGTGGGGCCAGATGCCTTCTACCACCCTTCAATGCAGTCCCTATAAAACAACTTGGGTGATTTTTTTTCCCCTTTTAAACACGAGTCAGAGGTTGCTTCCCTGCTTGAAATCCTTCAATAGCTTGCACTTCAAATAACATCTGTACTCCTCACTTTGGCAGGCACGATCTGGCCCAGCCAACTTCTCCAGACGTATGTTAAGGACCAGTCTGACAACCCACCCCATGCCAACTGCCTTCTCCTGCCCACCCATACACACCTTTCATTTCCTTTCAAGAGCCAGGTTCTTACCATCTCAGGCCTTTCCACGGGGCATTTTCTGTTTTTAGAATTTTCTCATCTTCCCAAACTCACCTTTTCTTCCTGTTCTTCCCTCCTGCTACTGGAATAATTCTAATCTATCCTTGGGGTCTTGGCATGAATATAACTTCTTCAAGGGGACCTTATCTGAACACCCTCCAATCGCTCCAAGGTGAGTCAGGCTTCCAGCTCTCTTTGGTAACAGCCCACGATTGTAATTATATGATCACCTGCACAGCTATTTGGAAAACATCTGCTTCTTTAGAAATGTGTCTCTCCATAGGAGCATCACCTGTCTGTCGTGTAAACTGCTGATTCTCTAGTGTCTTGTAAAATACGCGGTGCATTATGAACCTTCAGTGATGGTGTAGTGAATGAATGAATACACCAATGTACCGCCCTGCTGTCCTGGGGAAAAAAGGGTAAATAACCGTGGAAAGTATAACAGAACTGTCAAGGAGACATGAAATCAGGTACATAAATTGTGAAACGTTAATTCGAGGGCCTATTTATTTTCTGGCACTTGATAATGAGAAATCTTTCAACACGATGGGAAATGAAAACAAAAGAGGACTGGACATCATCTTCTGGAGAGTCCAACCACTAAGCCCCCAGGTTATCTGCATGCCTTAATGATGCCAGTGCCATCATTAATATCAAGAGGGACTAAAAAAAAAGGACGTTTGCTGCTTCGAGTATAACTTTCATTTAAAAACAAGTGTGTAGGATAGTTTACTATCAGACAGTCTGAGCATCTCTGTGAGCTGGTGAGATAGCTTTGGTATAGATCTCCAGGTTACATTTTTAAAGTCTCTGACGACTTCTCTTATTTCAGACCTTGGAATCCAGCAACAATAGAAATCGAGTGGGTCAAAGAAAGGAGAAGATGTAGGAGTTATCTGGAGATGCAATTGGAGCCTAGGCTGATCCTTGCATGAGCAGCTGAGGGCCTATGTTAATTTCAGAGCAAAAGCGTAACTAGCGGAGACAGGAGTCAGTGGCCGTCCACGCACCATGCGCGCCAAAGCAACGTCTCCACACCCACTTCTTTCATGAGCTCGAGACCCTTACATGTGACTGATCACCATGTGCTTCCTTCAACAGCTTCTGCATATTCAACACATCCAAAAAGGAACACACCATCTTCTCCCCACTCCCCTTCTCCCTTCCCTGTTCTCAGTCAACGACCCCACCACTTACACAATTTCCAAAGCCAGAAGCCCAGGATTTATGGATTACTCTTGATTCTTCACTCCTCGTGCATTTCACATGGACTCAGTTATCAATTTCTCCTTTTTTTTTTTTTTCTTAAATTAAATGCTCCCTTCACTTCTCTCCCCACTGTGACAATAATTGCCATTATTATCTCAGGTCTGGGTAACCACTACATACTCCCATCAGATTTCTTTGCCACCAGCCCTTCCCCACTCCCATCAGTTCTCTGTAGGACTTAACGCAAGTGCTCTGTGGAACTACAGCTCTACATTCCACATGTCAGTGATATCACATGAAACTTATCTTTGTCTGTCTGACTGACTTCACTTAGTATGACAATCTCCAGGGGAGGGATAAATTGAGAGATGGCATTGACATATACACACTACCATTTATAAAACAGATAACTAATAAGGACCTACTGCATAGTACGGGAAGCTCTACTTAATACTCTGTAGTGGTTAACATGGGAGAAGAACCTAAAAAAGAGCGGATGCATGTGTTTGTAAAACTGACTCACTTTCCCATACACTGGAAAAGTGTACAGTATTGTAAATCCAGCATACACCAATAAAAATGACCAAAAAAACCCCCACAAAAACACACACACAAAAAAACCCAAGTAAAAACCTAGAGCTCTAATCATAGGCCTCTCCAGCTTACCATTCTTCAGCCGTATCCTATAGCATCCTTTTTTGTTAGTGTCATTACTACTTTTCATGCTGATTTGTATTTGTTTATCCCCGCTTCTCTATTTCTCCCACTAGGCTCTCATATAGGAGAGTGAGGTCTACGTATTGTATTCCCAGTATTCATCACCACATCTGGCTCGATAAATCCGAGTTAAAAGAGAGATGCTTCCGGAGATGAAAGGATTTAACAAATGCCTCTTCATATCTGGGCATATTCAAGAGGATAAAGGTGTTCCTGGGAGGATTAAACAACCCAACAAGGAAGCTAGACAAAAAATATTCAGAGGAAGCGGAGTGGAATTAAAATGAGTGGAGGCATCCATGAGTGAGAGAGAGGAAGAGGACAGCTCATGTCCCCATGAGCTGTGAAGCTAAGCTCTTCTCAGAGTGGCAGGGAACAGGGGTGTGGAGAGTGAACTCGGAGCTTCAGAAGGAACTGCAAGGTAGGAACCGAGGACCAACTCAGATACTTGTGAGAGTTAAGCCATGATAAGGCAGGTGGCACTCCCACAGCTAACGGGGGGCTGTGATGCCTTTTCTGAACATGTATTTGAAACACAAGAAATGTCACACTAAAAAACGTGCGGTAAGAGATATATGTCCACTTTAAGTCAATAACAGGGCTTCCCTGGCGGCTCGGATGATGAAGAAACCGCCTGCCAATGCAAGAGACCTGGGTTCAATCCCTGTGTTGGAAAGATCCCCTGGAGAAGGGAATGGCTACCCACTCCAGTGTTCTTGCCTGGAGAATCCCATGGACAAAGGAGCCTGGAGGGCTACAGTCCATGGGGTCGCAAAGAGTCAGACATGACTGAGTGACTAACACACACAAAGTCAATAACAACTAAGGAGAGACTGCTGATGTGAGGCAAGAAAATTTCAAAAAGTTTAGAGCAAAGCAAGGTATAAACTCATGTCCAGAGAACATCCAGGAAGTATTACCAGCTCCCAGGTGGGCCTGGGCAGGCAACTTAACACCTGGTCAACTCAGCTGCTGCTTTCCAACCCTTCCAGTTGGATGGCTATGGCTTTGGAGAAGCCAGGATATACAGAGGAGGGGGCAGCTGGTTGCACAGATGGCATGAAGCTCGGGATTTGATATTTTCAGTTTCAATCAATGACACCAGAGATGGGGGAGCTCCTGGGAAGTGACACTGTGTCTCATAGGAAACTGGGAATAAGCCTTCAGACAACACCAGACCATGTGAGGATTATTTTGAAACCTGAGATTAGGAAGTGCCACTGCTCAGTGAAAACACAAACACACACACACAACTGTAAACCAGATCACAGGGAGCATATCAGAGAAGGCAACAGAAGATGGATGGATGGTCGTGGACTGGGATCTCCATAGCTGGAGGGAAAATCTGATTTGACAGCAGTATGCTAATGTCTCGTGAGATGTTAACAGATATTTGTTAAAGGCTAAGTTATGTTTGGGGAATCCAACATACACGCCACTACTCTTTCAAACTGCACATTAACAGAGTCAAGACTCTGAGGAAACTCACAGAGAAAGCAATCATCACAGCCTTGTCTAACTCAATGAAACTATGAGCCACGCCATGTAGGGCCACCCAAGACGGATGGGTCATGGTGGAGAGTTCTGACAAAACATCCACTGGAGAAGGGAATGGCAAAACCACTTCAGTATTCTTGCCTTGAGAACCCCATGAACAGTATGGAAAGGCAAAAAGATGGACACTGAAAGAGGAACTCCCCAGGTCAGTAGGTGCCCTATCCCGAGATCAGTGGAGAAGGGTGAGATGGCTGGATGGCATCACCGACTCAATGGACATGAGTTTGAGCAAGCTCTGGGAGATGGTGGAGGACAGGGAAGCCTGGCAGACTGCAGTTCATGGTGTCACAAATAGTCGGACACGACTGAGCAACTGAACTGAACTGTGTTAAACCCAGAATCTACCATGGCTATTAGGCCACATAAATACTTACATGACATCCACCCTACCTAACAACTATAAGACACTGATGTTCCATCAGGCCAGTTTAGAAAACCTGGATCTATACTAACCCACAAGGTATGGATAATAGAAACAAATCAACAATTAAAAAATTTGAAAATTCCTCGAAACTAAAAATATGTGGAATAAAATAAGTGTATAATACTATAAGTAGGTAAATATTATCTCATGGTAAGCCAAGACTTTGAGTATGGGATTGAGGGCTGGAGTATAGGTGGTGCTAGTGGTAAAGAACCCGCCAGCCAATGCAGGAGACGTAAGAGACGCAGGTTTGATCCCCGGGTCAGGAAGATCCCCTGCAGGAGGGCAGGGCAACCCACTCCAGTCTTCTTGCCTGGAGAATTCCATGGACAGAGGAGCCTGGTGGGCTACAGTCCGTGGGGTTGAGCATGCATGCACTTACCAGTAGGATGGTTCATTTGGGATAAAATAAGCAAATTCGATGAAATGATCTTAAGTAGCACTTCATATGAAGAAGGTAGATGGGGAAGTTCATGAAAGTGGGAAGGGGACTGTGGTAATGATGAAGGTGAAGGTGAAGGTGAAGTCGCTCACTCGTGTCCGACTCTTTGCGACCCCATGGACTGTAGCCTACTAGGCTTCTCCGTCCATGGGATTCTCCAGGCAAGAATACTGGAGTGGGTTACCATTTCCTTCTCCAGGGGATCTTCCCGACCCAGGGATCGAACCCAGGTCTCCTGCATTGGAGGCAGACGCTTTAACCTCTGAGCCACCAGGGAAGCTGGTAATGATGAAAGGGGAGGAAAATTAAAGAGCTGTAATCGTGGGAGCTCACAATGACCCATCAGAATGGCATGATACAGCAACCATAAATGCATTTGATCTCCTGGGAAATCCTTTTGATAAAATCAGAGGATATGAAAAATGTGTGTCCTGCTTTGTTGATAATTCTAATCTCCCAATAAATAGGGGAAAAGTAGTAAGGGATGGGATTCAGTGTCAATTTGATTTGAACAAGCAAGGAAAGAGTAGTTGGTCATTTAGAAATACCAGAAACTTTAGGAGAAGGCCAAGTGCTCATAAAATCTAGCCTCTCTGTCATCCTGTCAGAGACAATTCAGAGGAGATTTCTTGGAAGGAAGGGTACAGCTAAAAGCTGCCTCAGGCAGGTGCTAGCATGAAAACTGGGCAAGAGGCAACATTCTCTCACCCATATGATCATGGGGAAAAGAAAGAAATAGCACCACCCCTTAGGTACTTCATAGAAATATACAACGGAGCTGTAAGAACTGAAACGATGCGGAGGCAGAAAAAAAGAGAAGTTGGCAGTACAGAACAGATACTTTAGAAATAGATTAAACGTGCACAACAATTGAATTTCCGATAAAAGAAGAAAGTATATCCAGGAGGCATGGACAATTAGGACTATGTAACAACTCCAGAGAGTGGCCAAAACCTTTCTGTATTTAGAAATGGAATACTCAAAAAGGACTCATAAAGGAAATGTTAAACTTTCTTTTTTAAAAAAAGAAATAATATTAAAGAGGTGAAAAACAGACTAGATAAATATTTTTAGAGAATATGAACTGTGAGATTAAAATAATTTTCCAGGTAAGAATACTGGGGTGGGTTGCCATTTCCTCCTCCAGGGGATCTTCCTATCCCAGGGATCAAACCCACATTTCTTATGTCTCTTGCATTGGCAAGCAGATTCTTGACCAACTGCACCACCTAGGAAGCCCCTGAAAATGCTTAAAAGCAATGACCAAATACAAGCCAATAAAAAAAATCACCCCGAATCCTAAGTGATAAGTGGATATATCATGAAAGTAATCTATTTAAAAAAGAGGAAATATGAATGAAAAATAAATGAAGGAAAATGCCACAGTTTAAAAAGAGTAGTTATAAAATAATTTAAGGCAAAATAACAGGATGCCACCTTTGCATATCAAGTCAGTAAATATTAAATATGCATTTATATTTTGGAAATTAATTGTCCAGTATTCAACAAGAAACTTTAAAATGTTCATTTGTTTTGACCTACTAATTGTACATGTAGGAGTCAATCCAAGTGAAATAATTCTAATTGCTGAACAGTTTTATGCATAAAAAAGGTTCACCATAATATTTTGTTAAAAAACATCACAAGGAAGAAAGGAAGGAATAAGAGCTAATGTTTAATGAATACTTACTATGTGTAGGTACTTTGCAGTTAGTGTATGTCATAAGTTATCATATTTCAGTCTTACAACTGTCTCATGAAATAGATACAATTATCATTTTACAGAAAAGGTAAAATACTTATACATACTTGAAGAGATTAAGTTCTCCAGAAACTTGGCTAGAAGAGTAAAATAAAATTTCCATTATGGAGAACAGTGTGGAGATTCCTTAAAAAATTGCAAAAAGAACTGCCTTACGACCCAGCAATCCCACTGCTGGGCATACACACTGAGGAAACCAGAATTGAAAGAGACACACGTACCCCAATGTTCATCACAGCACTGTTTATAACAGCCAGGACATGGAAACAACCTAGATGTCCATCAGCAGATGAATGGATAAGAAAGCTGTGGTACATATACACAATGGAGTATTACTCAGCCATTAAAAAGAATACATTTGAATCAGTTCTAATGAGATGGATGAAACTGGAGCCAATTATACAGAGTAAAGTAAGCCAGAAAGAAAAACACCAATACAGTATACTAGCACATATATATGAAATTTAGAAAGATGGTAATGATAACCCTGCATGCGAGACAGCAAAAGAGACACAGATGTATAGAACGGACTTTTGGACTCTGCGGGAGAGGGAGAGGGTGGGATGATGTGGGAGAATGGCATTGAAACATGCATACTATCGTGTAAGAAATGAATCATCAGTCTATGTTTGACGCAGGATACAGGATGCTTGGGGCTAGTGCACAAGGACAATCCAGAGAGATGATATGGGGAGGAAGGTGGGAGGGGGGTTCAGGATTGGGAACTCATGTACACCTGTGGCAGATTCGTGTCAATGTATGGCAAAACCAATACAGTATTGCAAAGTAAAATAAAGTAAAAGAAAATAAATAAATAAAAATAAAAAAAGGAAACAGCTTAAGTGCAAATACAGAAAAACTGGGAAGATTTATTCAAAGGATTATTCTAAAATTTTAATATAAAACTATAAAATGGAAAAAAATAATTTAGGATAAGGTATTAATAAAAATACATTAATAGAGATTTCTATATTTAATAGTACTCAAATACTTCCATAGAGAAAAGACTGGAAGACAATATATACACAGTAAGCAAGCACGACAGAACTTTACCCTGAGAGAGCCTCAACAAAGGAAGTGTGCGGGCCGCCACGAGGACAACGCCAAGTGCGCTCCCCTGATGGGTGGGGCAGGATGAGGAAGGGTGCTCTGGAAGACCCCGAAAGGCTCAGACGCAGCTTAAGCAGATTGGCTAATATAGGAGATGGAGAATGTAATTCAGGGCAGATACGGTAAATCTTCTGCAACGAGTAGGGCTGTAATTCTTTTCATGGTAAGTTGCTGGGAAAATCATAAATCGGTCATGGTTAAAATGTCAGAAGACTCAAAATCATAAGAAAAAACTAATGAATTATTGAGGTTGTGGCTTACCCTGGAAGTCATACAACACTTTCTGAGAGGAGTGGAGGTGGAGACAAGAGTAAAGTGATGTCTGCTGTATGAATATTTCAATTAGGCAGCTGGGAAAATTTGGGACAGAAACATATAAATCTGTACTCTCAAGTTGTTAGGAGGAAGTATTTGTCTAGATTAGCTTTAGGGAAAAGGGGTCTGGGTAAACACATGTTCAAATGATAGAAAATGTCATTTATGTGCATACACACACATCCCATAGCAGACTAAGCCTCTACTGCATTTATTTTATAACATTTTGGAGAATTTTATAAATAGCCTAAGCATAATGTTTTGTAATATTAATATCTGACTTTCCTTTTCCTGTCTCCCACCTTCCTTTGCTTCCTGTCCTCTCTTCTTCTTTGTTATGTTATAGAAGAAATGGCATTACATATATGCTTGTATTCATGTGCACACTGCCACACATAGTACATATAACTTACTACAGCTAGTTTGGACTCTTACATGTACTGCCCTACTGACAAAACAAACAAAAAAAATCAAATGTTTGCTCAACTTAGCTCAAAGTACACACATCTATGGGTGTGAAACTTAGTAACTCTCCAATGGCAATAGGTTTATACTTAATGTACCCTGTCTACTCTAATATAACTTGATGTGCAAAAGTGAGTTGTTCTTCTGACATATAACAATGACCATAGTGTAATTCCAATCCCAAAGAAGGGCAATGCCAAAGAACGCTGAAACTGCTGCAAAACTATACTCATTCCACATGCTAGCAAGGTAATGCTCAACATCCTTCAAGCTAGGCTTCAGCAGTACATGAACCAAGATATACAAGCCGGATTTCGAAAAGGCAGAGGAACCAGAGAGCAAACTGGCAACATCTGATGGATCACAAAAAAAGCAAGAGATTCCAGAAAAGCATCTACTTCTACTTCATTGACAATGTTAAAGCCTTTGACTGTGTGGATCATAACAAACTATGGAAAATTCTTCAAGAGATGGGAATACCAGACCACTTTATCTGTCTCCCTGAGAAATCTGCATGCAGGTCAACGAGCAAGAGTTAGAACTGGACTTGGAACAACAGACTGGCTCCAAATTGGGAAAGGAGTACCTCAAGGCTGTGTATTGTCACCCTGCTTATTTAACTTCTCTGCAGAGTATATCATACGAAATGCTGGGCTGGAGGAATCACAAGCTGGAGTCAAGATTTCAGGGAGAAATATTAATACCTCAGATATGCAGATGATATCACTCTAATGGCAGAAAGTAAAGAGGAACTAAAGAGCCTCTTGATGAGGGTGAAAGAGGAAAGGGAAAACATAGCTTAAAACAACATTCAAAAAACTAAGATTATGCCATCCAATCCTATAACTTCATTGCAAATAGATGGGGAAAAAATGGAAACTGTGACAGAATTTATTTTCTTGGGCTCCAAAATCACTGCAGATGGTGACTGCAGGCATGTAATTAAAAGATGCTTGCTCCTTGGAAGAAAAGCTACAACAAACCTTGATGGCATATTAAAGAGCAGAGACGTTACTTTGCTGACAAAAGTTCATCTAGTCAAAGCTATGGTTTTTCCAGTAGTCATGCGTGGATGTGAGAGATGAACCATAAAGAAGGTTGAATATTAAAGAATTGATGCTTTTGAACTGTGGTGCTAGAAAATAGTCTTGAGAGTCCCCTGGAGAGTATGGAGCTCAAACCAATCAATTCTAAAGGAAATCAGTCCTGAATACTCATTGGAAGGACTGATACTGAAGGTGAAGCTCCAATACTTTGGTCACCTGATGTGAAGAACTGACTCATTGGAAAAGACCCTGATGCTGGGAAACATTGAAGGCAGGAGGAGAAGGGGATGACAGAGGATGAGATGGTTGGATGGCATCACCAACTCGATGCACATGAGTTTAAATAAACTCCAGGAGAAAGTGAAGGACAGGGAAGCCTGGCATGCTGCAGTCCATGGGGTTGCACAGAGTTGGACACTACTTAAGTGACTGAGACCTGGGTTTGATCCCTGGATCGAGAAGATCCCCTGGAGAAGGGAATGGCAACCCACTCCAGGATTCTTGCCTGGAGAATCTCATGGACAGAGGAGCCTGGTGGGCTATAGTCCATGTGCTTGCAAGAGTTGAACACAACTTAGGGACTAAACCACCACAGTAGCAACATAGCATAATAACTGTTAGTTTTCCATTGAAAATTCTGGAAAGGCAGAGAGGCAGGGACCACCGCTGTACCAGGACAGTACCTCAAAAAATGTGTGTTAAGTGAGTGAATAAGTTGAGTAAAGTGGATACAGGAGACCTAAGCATCTTTCTAGGCAGCACAAATCCCATCTCACTGATAACATCTTGCCTCAGACCCCAGGCATTGATCCTTCTGGAAATTACTATAGTACTAGTCTGAACCACCTCTTAGCCCATGATTCTACCCATCTTTTTTTTTTTTTTGCTGGTTTTTAATCACTATGTTTTTTAATTTGGGGAGACATGCTCCCAGAATCCTCAAGGACACTTATATATGTATATATTTATTCTATTTCCCAAAGCACTTGTTACAGAGCACATGGAAAATCAGCACCAAACTTGTTAAATTCAACAATGAACTCTTTCCAAAGACCTCCTACTTTGTGACGTCTCCAAACATTTTCTCTCTCGAATGCATTACTATTATGAAAATTCCAAAATACAATGGAAAGAAACCATGGAACACAACGTCAGTTGACTCGGGCTTCTAAGCCTTGCCACTTCAGTGCTGGAAGAGCCACCCACCCAAACTCCGGGCCCCTCTTTCCCTATTTTTAACATGGGAACACGAACCTGAGCCGCAACCACCATTAGGACCCACCTGTCTCAAAGAGAAGACTGGAATCAAATGCTGTAACATCCGTGGAAGAGCTTTGCAAATTGGAAAGCAAATATTAGCTCTACTATTTACCTTTTTAAAATACAAAATTCATGTTGCAATGCCATCAGTAAGAGATACCGCGTGTGAGTTTTTTTTCTGGGAACGGCTGTTCAGCAGAAGAGCGAGGTGACGAGGACAAGACGCTCAGGCACATGGCCTGCCAAACATGCCCTGGGCATAAATCCCAGGCCAGGCTCGACACTTGCGCGTGGAGAGATTACGAGGTGCCAAGCACCCAAGCCTGCCGGCACGGCTGCAAGCTTCTTCCAACCCCAGAGACAGCTTACCTGACACGAGCTGCTGTCCAGGCAACCCCACGGGAACCATGCCCAAGTTATTCATGGCGGTGGCCCAGGCGGTGGGGTCCGTCACGGACATATTCAGCTGGGTCGCGTCTATTGCAATGCTCCCCAAACCATCGGCCGCTGCGGGTGGGAAAGCAAACTGACTTAGATTCCACCGGCGAGGGTGTCTGAAAACAAATCGCGTTTCTAGAGACGTGAGGCTTCCTTTAAGCACATTCCCAAATCACACACAAAAAAGGCACTGTAATTGACACCAACACTTTCTCCAAACGTCAACATGACGGAACACACTCTGGGAGGAAACTTAATGACACGCAGTTTATATCATACTCAGTGTGCCATTAAGGACGCACCTTTGCAGGGGAAAAAAAGGAAGAATCACTTCCTTTTCCCAGGGAAACATTAGTTAAGTTCCCCAGTGAAGAGGACTCTTCGGGTAAAACAAGTCAATTGGCTAAGAATAAATAAATATGTCTGTTTGTGAGTGTAATTCTGAAGCAGGCACACCCTCTAACTATCTAATACAAATCTCCAAATTCAGCTGTCGAGCAGTCAAAGCGGTCCTGATTGAATTTATTAAGACTTACCTTATAACACATTCCATCCTTAACAAACAATTAACATTCGTACATTAAATGCAGGTGTCTGTCTGAAGTGACTCCCAAAATATTTCTTACAAGCACAGACTTTCATTAAGACAAAATAAATAATATTGAAAACAAATAGCACAGAGCTAAAAAAGAAGATAGCAAAATATATCAAACTGGACTTGATGCTCTTTTTTTTAAAAAAGAAATTTCTCAATTATCTTTGGTTAAAGTCTTTATTGAGTTTGTTACAATTTCTGCTTCCCTCTTATGTTTTGGTTTTTTGGCCTGGAGGCATGTGGGATCTAAGCTCTCTGATGGGAGGGATCTAAACCACACCCTCTACACTGGAAGGCAAAATCTTAACCACCAGACTACCAGGGCAGTCCAAGTTAACTCTCTTTGATTTTCACTAGTTCCACGGCCTGGCTTTTTTGAGGAGCCCAGGCTCCTGGTTCAACACATTTTTTTCATGGCTGGGGAGCCTTTCCACTATGATGCAAAATGCCCGATTTGTGTCCTGTGCTGGCCACTGACATTTACCTGCAGCCATCATCTGAGGAAGCTTCTGGGAACACTGGGTGATGCTCTCAATGCCACCTGCATCTACGACTGAATTGCGAGCATCCTGAGGGGCAGGAGCGCTTTGATGGCTGAGTGCAGGGTCCCCGCGGACATCATCGGATTCTGCAAAAGGGGGAGAGCAGTGGGGTGAGAAAGCCTTCCAGGGCAAATCTGTTGTCTACTCCAAACAACAGCAGCAAACAAACAATGGCAATTTGCAGTGGCACGCACAGAGGCGAAGCTGCCTCCTTGTAGTGTCTCAGTTTCGGGGGCTGGGAGACGTGAGGGTCAACTGGCGACCACCTGGAGCAGGGCTGGCTGAATAAACAGCCCGTCTGTGGAGCGGCTAGTACCTGGCCTCCAGCTGAACAGACTTCACAAACGGGGCTTATCAGGCCCCGCACAGCCTCCTCCACACACGGCACATCAATGGAGAGGGCAGACTCGTGCTACATGTGATTTTTTTTAAGTTCAAAAATTAATTGATGTTATTTTCGAAGACAGTCATCTGTGAAACATATTCAGAGAGGGAGAAAAAGTGGGGAAAGGGAGAAAAAAAGCAAGAAGCTATTCACGGTGAGATTGGTAAAGGACGTGTCCAAAATACAATCGTGCGGAAAGGTGAAAGGGAAGAATGGCATGCCGCCTGCCCGTCGGAGAAGTGCAGAGGGTGATGGGGCCACCGAGGAAAAGTACTTGCTCTTTTTATTTCCATGACAAGATATGATTAACTGGCTGTACCTTGTTTGGTCTGAGTTTTCCTGAGAATTGCACAGCTTATATATAAACGTATTTTTATAAGCGTCTTCAAAGCACTTTTCTAACCAAAAAAATGACAATAAAACATTACAAAAAGCTGCAAAGGGCCCCTCCAGATTTCACTATTTTTAAAATGCTATGCTTTCTCTCCATCCTTAAAAATACAAAAACATACCCTTTCTATGTATATGTTAAGTGCACTTTCACCAGTTTGAGACTAGAAGATAAAATATATCACTTGAATTTTACACAGACAGGTAAAAAAACTTAATGCAAAATATTTATTTTTATTTAGGTATCCATTTAGAAATTTTTCTAACGTGCTTCTCTTAACAGGTATTTTAGAATTAGTGTTACAGTCTGTGTGTTCGTATATCTAGTATGAAGATTGGCCCTTTGATTTCTTTGATTCTTAGGTAGAAGAATCGGTGATCCCTCTGAACACTACTCTCAATAAAGAAAGAAAGAAAGAAGACAAAGAAAAAACTTATTTCCAGGTGAGTATAAGTTTCATTCAAATGGAAGCTCAGGTTTCAATATCTCAAGGATAGGTGGGTAGTGAGCAAATTGTTTCTTTGGCCTCCATGAATCCCTAGCCCTCAGCACAGGGACATGAGAAATGGTAGGGAATTGCTTTCGATAGTCCATCAGGAAGATGAAATCTTTTCATCAAGAAGCAGTGAAATGATTCCAATTTGGGGAGCAAACTGTACTCAGGACAAATGTTTTATACCGCGCAATTAGACTCTTCCACCTAAATGAATTCAGAATGTGTTTATGCAGTACATGCATCCATTATCTTAGGCAATGAATGCCATCAAAGAGATTCTCATCATGTAAAATAAAGCCAGTAACATCAATGCATAGGTAACCAAATGCCTGCCCTCTCGCTGTCCACTCACCAGCGACATTTCTACGATGAAACCTTAAGAAGCAATTTTCTTCTCTCCACATCCACCTGTTTCAGAACACCAGAGACAGGCTAGAATGACCCTGATGCTGGGAAACATTGAAGGCAGGAGGAGAAGGGGATGACAGAGGATGAGATGGTTGGATGGCATCACCAACTCGATGCACATGAGTTTAAATAAACTCCAGGAGAAAGTGAAGGACAGGGAAGCCTGGCATGCTGCAGTCCATGGGGTTGCACAGAGTTGGACACTACTTAAGTGACTGAGACCTGGGTTTGATTCCTGGATCGAGAAGATCCCCTGGAGAAGGGAATGGCAACCCACTCCAGGATTCTTGCCTGGAGAATCTCATGGACAGAGGAGCCTGGTGGGCTATAGTCCATGTGCTTGCAAGAGTTGAACACAACTTAGGGACTAAACCACCACAGTAGCAACATAGCATAATAACTGTTAGTTTTCCATTGAAAATTCTGGAAAGGCAGAGAGGCAGGGACCACCGCTGTACCAGGACAGTACCTCAAAAAATGTGTGTTAAGTGAGTGAATAAGTTGAGTAAAGTGGATACAGGAGACCTAAGCATCTTTCTAGGCAGCACAAATCCCATCTCACTGATAACATCTTGCCTCAGACCCCAGGCATTGATCCTTCTGGAAATTACTATAGTACTAGTCTGAACCACCTCTTAGCCCATGATTCTACCCATCTTTTTTTTTTTTTTGCTGGTTTTTAATCACTATGTTTTTTAATTTGGGGAGACATGCTCCCAGAATCCTCAAGGACACTTATATATGTATATATTTATTCTATTTCCCAAAGCACTTGTTACAGAGCACATGGAAAATCAGCACCAAACTTGTTAAATTCAACAATGAACTCTTTCCAAAGACCTCCTACTTTGTGACGTCTCCAAACATTTTCTCTCTCGAATGCATTACTATTATGAAAATTCCAAAATACAATGGAAAGAAACCATGGAACACAACGTCAGTTGACTCGGGCTTCTAAGCCTTGCCACTTCAGTGCTGGAAGAGCCACCCACCCAAACTCCGGGCCCCTCTTTCCCTATTTTTAACATGGGAACACGAACCTGAGCCGCAACCACCATTAGGACCCACCTGTCTCAAAGAGAAGACTGGAATCAAATGCTGTAACATCCGTGGAAGAGCTTTGCAAATTGGAAAGCAAATATTAGCTCTACTATTTACCTTTTTAAAATACAAAATTCATGTTGCAATGCCATCAGTAAGAGATACCGCGTGTGAGTTTTTTTTCTGGGAACGGCTGTTCAGCAGAAGAGCGAGGTGACGAGGACAAGACGCTCAGGCACATGGCCTGCCAAACATGCCCTGGGCATAAATCCCAGGCCAGGCTCGACACTTGCGCGTGGAGAGATTACGAGGTGCCAAGCACCCAAGCCTGCCGGCACGGCTGCAAGCTTCTTCCAACCCCAGAGACAGCTTACCTGACACGAGCTGCTGTCCAGGCAACCCCACGGGAACCATGCCCAAGTTATTCATGGCGGTGGCCCAGGCGGTGGGGTCCGTCACGGACATATTCAGCTGGGTCGCGTCTATTGCAATGCTCCCCAAACCATCGGCCGCTGCGGGTGGGAAAGCAAACTGACTTAGATTCCACCGGCGAGGGTGTCTGAAAACAAATCGCGTTTCTAGAGACGTGAGGCTTCCTTTAAGCACATTCCCAAATCACACACAAAAAAGGCACTGTAATTGACACCAACACTTTCTCCAAACGTCAACATGACGGAACACACTCTGGGAGGAAACTTAATGACACGCAGTTTATATCATACTCAGTGTGCCATTAAGGACGCACCTTTGCAGGGGAAAAAAAGGAAGAATCACTTCCTTTTCCCAGGGAAACATTAGTTAAGTTCCCCAGTGAAGAGGACTCTTCGGGTAAAACAAGTCAATTGGCTAAGAATAAATAAATATGTCTGTTTGTGAGTGTAATTCTGAAGCAGGCACACCCTCTAACTATCTAATACAAATCTCCAAATTCAGCTGTCGAGCAGTCAAAGCGGTCCTGATTGAATTTATTAAGACTTACCTTATAACACATTCCATCCTTAACAAACAATTAACATTCGTACATTAAATGCAGGTGTCTGTCTGAAGTGACTCCCAAAATATTTCTTACAAGCACAGACTTTCATTAAGACAAAATAAATAATATTGAAAACAAATAGCACAGAGCTAAAAAAGAAGATAGCAAAATATATCAAACTGGACTTGATGCTCTTTTTTTTAAAAAAGAAATTTCTCAATTATCTTTGGTTAAAGTCTTTATTGAGTTTGTTACAATTTCTGCTTCCCTCTTATGTTTTGGTTTTTTGGCCTGGAGGCATGTGGGATCTAAGCTCTCTGATGGGAGGGATCTAAACCACACCCTCTACACTGGAAGGCAAAATCTTAACCACCAGACTACCAGGGCAGTCCAAGTTAACTCTCTTTGATTTTCACTAGTTCCACGGCCTGGCTTTTTTGAGGAGCCCAGGCTCCTGGTTCAACACATTTTTTTCATGGCTGGGGAGCCTTTCCACTATGATGCAAAATGCCCGATTTGTGTCCTGTGCTGGCCACTGACATTTACCTGCAGCCATCATCTGAGGAAGCTTCTGGGAACACTGGGTGATGCTCTCAATGCCACCTGCATCTACGACTGAATTGCGAGCATCCTGAGGGGCAGGAGCGCTTTGATGGCTGAGTGCAGGGTCCCCGCGGACATCATCGGATTCTGCAAAAGGGGGAGAGCAGTGGGGTGAGAAAGCCTTCCAGGGCAAATCTGTTGTCTACTCCAAACAACAGCAGCAAACAAACAATGGCAATTTGCAGTGGCACGCACAGAGGCGAAGCTGCCTCCTTGTAGTGTCTCAGTTTCGGGGGCTGGGAGACGTGAGGGTCAACTGGCGACCACCTGGAGCAGGGCTGGCTGAATAAACAGCCCGTCTGTGGAGCGGCTAGTACCTGGCCTCCAGCTGAACAGACTTCACAAACGGGGCTTATCAGGCCCCGCACAGCCTCCTCCACACACGGCACATCAATGGAGAGGGCAGACTCGTGCTACATGTGATTTTTTTTAAGTTCAAAAATTAATTGATGTTATTTTCGAAGACAGTCATCTGTGAAACATATTCAGAGAGGGAGAAAAAGTGGGGAAAGGGAGAAAAAAAGCAAGAAGCTATTCACGGTGAGATTGGTAAAGGACGTGTCCAAAATACAATCGTGCGGAAAGGTGAAAGGGAAGAATGGCATGCCGCCTGCCCGTCGGAGAAGTGCAGAGGGTGATGGGGCCACCGAGGAAAAGTACTTGCTCTTTTTATTTCCATGACAAGATATGATTAACTGGCTGTACCTTGTTTGGTCTGAGTTTTCCTGAGAATTGCACAGCTTATATATAAACGTATTTTTATAAGCGTCTTCAAAGCACTTTTCTAACCAAAAAAATGACAATAAAACATTACAAAAAGCTGCAAAGGGCCCCTCCAGATTTCACTATTTTTAAAATGCTATGCTTTCTCTCCATCCTTAAAAATACAAAAACATACCCTTTCTATGTATATGTTAAGTGCACTTTCACCAGTTTGAGACTAGAAGATAAAATATATCACTTGAATTTTACACAGACAGGTAAAAAAACTTAATGCAAAATATTTATTTTTATTTAGGTATCCATTTAGAAATTTTTCTAACGTGCTTCTCTTAACAGGTATTTTAGAATTAGTGTTACAGTCTGTGTGTTCGTATATCTAGTATGAAGATTGGCCCTTTGATTTCTTTGATTCTTAGGTAGAAGAATCGGTGATCCCTCTGAACACTACTCTCAATAAAGAAAGAAAGAAAGAAGACAAAGAAAAAACTTATTTCCAGGTGAGTATAAGTTTCATTCAAATGGAAGCTCAGGTTTCAATATCTCAAGGATAGGTGGGTAGTGAGCAAATTGTTTCTTTGGCCTCCATGAATCCCTAGCCCTCAGCACAGGGACATGAGAAATGGTAGGGAATTGCTTTCGATAGTCCATCAGGAAGATGAAATCTTTTCATCAAGAAGCAGTGAAATGATTCCAATTTGGGGAGCAAACTGTACTCAGGACAAATGTTTTATACCGCGCAATTAGACTCTTCCACCTAAATGAATTCAGAATGTGTTTATGCAGTACATGCATCCATTATCTTAGGCAATGAATGCCATCAAAGAGATTCTCATCATGTAAAATAAAGCCAGTAACATCAATGCATAGGTAACCAAATGCCTGCCCTCTCGCTGTCCACTCACCAGCGACATTTCTACGATGAAACCTTAAGAAGCAATTTTCTTCTCTCCACATCCACCTGTTTCAGAACACCAGAGACAGGCTAGAATGTGTTCATTCTTTTGCTCAAATGGCCCAGAAGTAGAGGCAGCTTGGATCACTGCAAGGTCACAGTTTGTCTTACTTATCGTCCCACTGAAGTTTAGTTGGCTTGCTTTTTTCTTTTCTAGCTCAAGTTCTCCCCACATGGGCATTAATCACAACTTTTTCCTATCCAATGAGTCTGCAGTTCTGGAACACTATATCAGAGAACATCCCTCTGTTGTGTAGGCTTTATGACTTGAGCCTGACTGGCCATGTTTCACTTTGCCTTTTTCGCTATAGTGTTTTAGGGGTGGTGTTAGTCTTGGCTTTTTAACTGTCTGTTCCAGTGTTAGTTTTCACTTTAATGACTGTGGTCTTACAAAGGGGCATCAAGTGTCCTGGTGGCCCATAGCTTCTACCTACACTTTTCATCACCATCTTAATAAACTACTCTTTCATGGAGAAAAAACACTAACAAACTGCTACTGTTTCACCAAAAAAAGTATTGTTTTCTTAGCAAGTTGTGGTTTGTAAACCTAAATTTACCCCCTAATGAGACTGTGACATTCAATGAATTACATCTCTTCAATCTGCCAACCCAATGATTTGAATGACATACAACTTCATGTGGCTGCCACGTATCCAGAATAGTGACTTTGAAGGAAGTTCTGTCATGTCTCAGGCATTTCCAATAGTCTGAGGGATGCCTTGCAATCCTTCAAAACTTTTAAATTGCTTTATCACTTGGCTTGGGAGAAAGGTGACATTTTAATTATTATTCAGTAATTTATGAATAGTTGCAAGAGTGATTTTTATACTCTACTAACATCTATTGTTCCTATTGAGTACCTGCCTCTCTAAATGATTCAAGGCCATAATACCTAATTTATCATTCTAATCAATTTCTCTGCCTTAGTTTTCTTATTTCTAAATGATACAAAAGATTGATATTCTTAATGATGTTTATTTACAAACAGACATGTGGGGAGTTAAAAATTATAGCTAATAAAGCACTTGGAATAAAGCAGGTATTAATTATTATTATTTTATTTGGAAGTGTAGCTTGACATTAAGGTACCCTGGGATCTTGGTGTTCCACTGGATAATTATGTAATTAATTTTCAAACAGTTAGTAACACTTAATATTTCTAAAAGTAAATGCTGTCCTAGTTTTCTGTGTCACATCTAAATTGTACCAGAATATTTCTTCCTTTTCCACTGTTCCTTTGTAAAATAATGTAATTTAAAAGATGTATAAATGATTCTCTCTAGGTTTTTTTTTTCCAAGCTATGAAACTACAAAAGCCTTCAAGAGATTCATGATCAATTGTGAAATTGGCAGTTTCTATTTACAGCTTTTAGTGAGGTAAGATCATTCCCAAACAACCAGAATTGAGGATTCCCAAATTACCAACGTATAAAATGCCTAAGATAAAATACAGTTTTGTCTAGGGTTCAACAGAAACCTAATCTGTTCTTTGTTAAGTTTCATTCAAGTACAAAATCTCACACCCAATTTCATAATTGTTCAATACAATATATTTATACTCAGGATTTTACTGGGCTGTATCAATGGAGCAAATAGCTTTTGAAACTCACCAAGGCTTTGACTGTATGGATCACTGTAAACTGTGGAAAATTCTGAAAGAGATGGGCATACCAGACCACCTAACCTGCCTCTTGAGAAACCTGTATGCAGGTCAGGAAGCAACAATTAGAATTGGACATGGAACAATGGACTGGTTCCAAACATGAAAAGGAGTACATCAAGGCTGTATATTGTCACCCTGCTTATTTAACTTATATGCAGAGTACATCATGAGAAACGCTGGGCTGGAGGAAGCACAAGCTGGAATCAAGATTGCCAGGAGAAATATCAATAACCTCAGATATGCAGATGACACCACCGTTATAGCAAGTGAAGAAGAACTAAAGAGCCTCTTGATGAAAGTGAAAGAGTAGAGTGAAAAGTTGGATTAAAGCTCAACATTCAGATAACTAAGATCATGGTATCCAGTCCCATCACTTCATGGCAAATAGATGGGGAAACAGTGGAAACAGTGGCTGACTTTATTTTTCTGGGCTCCAAAATCACTGCAGATGGTGATTGCAGCCATGAAATTAAGACACTTACTCCCTGGAAGGAAAGTTATGACCAACCTCGAGAGCATATTAAAAAGCAGAGACATTACTTTGCCAACAAAGGTCCGTCTAGTCAAGGCTATGGTTTTTCCAGTGGTCACGTATGGATACGAGAGTTGGACTGTGAAGAAAGCTGAGTGCCGAAGAATTGATGCTTCTTAACTGTGGTGTTGGAGAAGACTCTTGAGAGTCCCTTGGACTGCAAGGAGATCCAACCAGTCCATCCTAAAGGAGATCAGTCCTGGGTGTTCATTGTAAGGACTGATGCTGAAGTTGAAACTCTAATACTTTGGCCACCTGATGCCAAGAGCTGACATTGGAAAAGACCCTGATGCTGGGAAAGATTGAAGGCAGGAGGAGAAGGGGATGACAGAGGATGAGATGGTTGGATGGCATCACCAACTTGATGGACATGGGTTTGGGTGGACTCTGGGAGTTGGTGATGGAGAGGGAGGCCTGGCATGCTGCGGTTCATGGGGTCGCAAAGAGTTGGATACGACTGAGCGACTGAACTGAACTGAAGCCTAAGAAAATATTACTTGGCCTAAAAGAAAAACACGGGCTTCTCCTGCTCTAACACAACTCTTTCTACCTGTCCAGCTCTTACTGGTCTCAAGCATACACACACACACACACACACACACACACACACACACACATGCTGTAATAAAAATCCCACACACTATAATAAAAATCCATGTATAACTGTCCACAAAAGAGATTCCTGTTTAAAAAGGGTATTGAATGTTTTTCTTTTGTAAAAGAATGATCTGTTTGACCTAAGTCCTTAAGTTCATGCCTACTTTAATAGAAGAATAATTATACCAAGGAAGTCAGATTTATTAGTGTCTTGTTGAGAGCTGATTCCAAAGGAAACTTATCTCATAGGACATCTGAAACTTTTTTAATTTACAGGAAGTAGTCATAGCATTATCATGGGTTGCATTTATAGAAAAAAGAAAAATGCATTCCCAAAGCTCTACTTTCTGCTTCTGTTACTAAGAAAAAATTCTCACTTTGATCTTCATGTAGTCAGTAGGATGCTCTCTGGAGGTTATGGAAATGCTCAGAGTTTAAAACAACATAGAATATTGTTAAATTGACATTACTTATGTTTTAACGCCATGCTTTTTAAGCAACTATTTAGGAATAAAGGAGACATTTCTGCTTCCTATAATGGTAAACAGTAACTCAGTAATTTTCCCACTGAGGAACAACCAGAAGAGCCTAGTATCTTTCATCAGTTTTATAAAATTCTCACTGTTATCTCTTCAAACACAAAAGGATCACAAAGACATGTTTAAATTATCGAAGAGGATTACTAAACAGGCTTCTAAGGAGAACAGGTCCTCTTGACTGATCTAAAATCTGGGTGAAATCTGTTAAGTTTCAAGGCAGAGTGGAGTTTCTCTGCAAAATGTGGTTAAAAAGCAAAAGGACACCAAGGCTAAATGCTTTGAGAAGGGGAAGAAAGAAGGGATCTTTGGGGGTCACTCATGAGAAAAGGGGACTTCAGAGAAGAGGAATGACTAAAGCCAGACTACTGGGAAATATACAACGTAAATCTTGCCCCTGTCCCCTCTAAGGAAAGGTCAGTAAAGACTACATTACATCTTATTAATAGTTTTTATATGGGAGTAATTTTTGAATGGTGGATACCCTTTAGAGGAGAGAACCTGAAGAGGATAATAAGGAGGCAGTTGATGACAGAGACAACTTAGGGTACTATGTGATAACACACAATAAAGTTTTCATATCTGTTAAACATAGAGGATGTTGGATATTAATGATCAATGTCTCCTGATTAGTGTGGAATAAAAGGATTAATGTTTGGAAGAAGAGATTTCGATTATAATAAAGTTTATGAGGAATGAGATTTTGTGGGGGAATTTCTGATGAAAGAATTGCAGGGTAGGAATATTACATGAACTAAAGCTAAAAAGGTCCTAGTTGGTAATGGAAGAGAAAAAGCCACCTCTCGGCAGAGGATGGAACTGGGCTGAGGTCGACTCAGGCACTGTTGAACCCTGTAGTACTTTCTATCGAACCCGTGAAATCGACAGGGCTTTTTAAATAAAACCTGACCTATAACCTTTAGTTTTGAATTGGTATGTTCATGAAGTCACTGTTCATGAAGACTCTTTTCAAAGGGGCCATGATGTGACCTGTCTCACAGCCCAGCGCACTCGAGGGGAAAATGCCATTTCTGTGCTGAGTAATTTTTAGCTTGCCCTTTGTGGCTCGGCTGGTAAAGAATCCACCTGCAATGCGGAAGACCTGGGTTTGATCCCTGGGTTGGGAAGATCCCCTGGACAGGGGAAAGGCTACCCACTCCAGTATTCTGGCCTGGAGAATTCCACGGACTGTACAGTCCATGGGGTCACAAAGAGCCAGACACGACTGAGTGACTTTCACTTTCTTTTAAGGCAAGAAGACAAAGGAGATATGCATTCCCTCCTGTGTTCCCACAGCGCTGTGTTCTGTACACCAGCACTGGGAACTTCATACTCTAATTAGCTGTTTATGCCTACATCCCTGATAAAACAGCATACTTAGAATGATCATGGAAACTGATCATTTTTGCATACCCCGCGGCAACCAAGTACGGTACCTAGAATTATGACAGATGTTCAGTATACATACAAAATTGTTTATAAGTCTATACATTTAAATCATTATGTATAAATTACAGATTATATATATGTTTTTCAGGCATAAAAGGAAGGAAAGGAAGTAAAAAGGAAAATAACAGAGGGAAGCAAGGAAGTAATAAGAGAACAAAAAGACAGAATTCAGGTCCAGAGTCCAATCTCAAAGGCTGGAGGTTTGAAAGCTAAAGAAAAAAGGGATAACTGCAGTTGAAAACTAGAACACAAGATGAAATTTAAAACATCAACGACAATTTTTTTAAATGTTAGATTTTTCCAGATGTCTTGGTGCAATTAACAAGTCACTCTCCAAGAGCTAAGACCCCACACCTCCCTGGTAACCAACACAGGGTCATAAGCACGTGACAGTGATGTCCTCCTTTTGTGAGACTTCTTCCCAGCTATTTTCTGGAGGAGCCGAAATCCATAAATAATGGCATCTCCAGGTCCATTAAGCAGTACATTAGTGTAACAAAGGCATATAGGTATAGTGCTAAAGACGTGAAATCAGAGTAAGAAAGGGAAAGTTTCCATTTGGCAGACACCGCAGAGGATAAAAAGCAGGTCTGGCCATTTCTCAAACACAAAATGCCATTAAGGGTCTGTGATTATATCCTCCTTTTTTCTACTTTGTCGAGTAGCCAATTTTAAACTACAAATCATCGTCCTTCCAGCTGAGGGGAGGAAATGGTTACTGAATGGATGATAAAGTTTTGCCCACGACGTATCTATTTCTGAAGAACTGGATGCTGAGAGAGGGGAGTGGGGACCGAATATGAGAGAAACAGAAGGTCTCCCTCTGAAATGATGTGATCAAACAAAAGAACCAACTTTGCCAAAGAGATAACTCAACCAACACGGCAGGACAGCAGATAAAGCCAATTATCTTTTGACACAAAGAAAAATACTATTTGGCATTACCTATGTAAGTGTAGAGAAATGACAGAGGTAAAATTATTTTGTTTTCAGGAGCTCTTTAGTTTTTAAAAAATTACACTTTATATTTCTAAACTGAACAAAGTAATAAATGAGAAAGCTCGAGACCACAGGAATAAAGTACTTCTCTTTCCATTAAAAACAGAAATGAAAAGAAAATAGGACGGGATGCTACTATGATAATATATATTTCAGAGTCTTTGCAGAGACACCTTCCATACTTATGATAGTTCAGATTTTATGAAAAGGGCAATATTATACTTGAAAACTGTTTATGAAAAATGTAATAGGTCAATTAAGTCCCCTCACTAATGGCTACCTACCAATGGGGACAAACACACCCAAGTTCATAGCATATCAATAATCTAACCTGAGAGTTCATCACTTGTAACTTCACCCAGACACAAAAGTCCCCAAAAAGTTGCTGACAGGCAACCATTTCAGAACAGCCTTAAAAGTTCAAATCTCCCTTCAGCAGAGGTCTTATCTGGAAAACAAGATATCTGAGCTCTGTCTTTCAATCCTGCCTCTACAGTGACATGCAGCCTTGGGCAAGTGACTCTTCCAGCCCTTCACTAGGGATATGGAGGTATAAACTCAATATCTGCCAAATTAGTCAGTCACGGACACGTTTATAAAAGGAAATTAAGGACAGGCATCCCCTGGTGGTCCGGTGGTTGAGAATCCACCTTGCAGTGCAGGGGACGCTGGTTTGATCCGTGGCCTCGGGAGATCCCACATGCCGTGGGATGACTGAGCCCATGAGCCCATGAGTGCACGCGCCTTGGAGCCTGTGCTCCACAAAAAGAGGAGCCTCCGCAGCGCACCTAGAGAGCACCCCGCCCTCTGCGCAACTGGAGGACGCAGCAACGAAGACCCAGTGCAGCCACAAACAAGGAAAAGAGAAAAAGCAAACAGGGACGTATCAGGGGATTCTTGCTTCCCCTCAACAGACTAGCTTTTTCTGCGGGCACCTGCTCTGTTCTCATTCCTTCCCATTGGAAAAGTTCTACAGAACAGACAGTGTAAGCAGAAGGCTGGAGCTACCTAAAAGTTTCTCTTGAAAACTATGGGAGGCCGATGGAGAAAGCAGAGAGAACAAGAGTCCTTTGGAGAAAGATGGTAACGCCTCCCGAAGAGGCTTCAGGTTGACCTCTGGCTTCAAAGACACAGCCACCATCTAGGTTGAGCGAGAATGCATGTACATGGATGGCTGAGTCCCCTCGCTGCTCGCCTGAAACTGTCACACACTGTTGGTTAATCGGCTACACCCCAATATAAAACACAAAGTTGTTCTGCTTTCTTAAGAGAGAGGTAATCTCTATAAACCATAGGCAGTCCCATAGATCAAAGAGCTTTTTTTTTTAATGGAATGCACAGTTGTAAAAAGGCATATTGGTCATAAACTGATCATTTTGAACCATACTTATGCACTGAAAGTGATTTCTGGAAACATCTTCTTATGTAAGGGAAAGCAGAGGACATTTAACTCTACAATTTGTACTGTCTGGTACTCAGCTGTTTTTTTTTTTTTTTTTTCCATTACACTCTCATATCACACCTTGACCCAACCATGGAAAATATATGAAGCTACAGAGTGGAACACTTTAATGGTAGAGGGTGAAAAAAGTGACCCTTAAACGGCTGCAAACTCTGGTAAATGAGTTACCTATTTTCCAAAAAGCCTTGAGCAGAGCTCTTGAATCTATGGAAATCCACCTGCAATAAAACCTGGATGGGGCTGTGACCGGTGTGAGCTGGTTGCTCATCCTGTTTAATCTCTCTCCTTGGAGGGTCAACAAGAACATGTTAGTTACTCTTTAAACTAATGTGCTCTTAATGATGCCATTGCAACACGATGAATAAAGCATTAGCCCCACAGCCGTGATCACCCCAGGAGCAGGACACCTCACCTCCAGCGTGTTACCGGGGCTGGAGACCTTGTTTTCTCTTCCCTAAATGAGCACCCACAGCCCTTGCTGATGCTCTGTAACCAGTAGCCAGGAGTCTGAGGCCCTGGGTTCCCTGGGATGATCCTTTTTACTCTTTGGAGTCACAGATGGGGACAAGGGTTTGGGCTGGTTGGGAGGGGCCACCAAGGCACAGTGCAAATGCCCGTGCAGCGAGATTTCCAGTTGGAAAGTTCAAGGCTGGCAGGGAGCATCCTGAGGAAATGGGTCAAACCTTGGTTGCTACTGGCCGTGCTTGGCGACATTCAAAAAGAGTTGTTGCTGTTGTTCAGTAGCTAAGTTGTGTCTGACTCTTTTGCGACCCCATGGACTGTAGCCCAACAGGCTCCTCTGTCTATGGGATTTTCCAGGCAAGAATACTGCAGCGGGTTGCCATTTCCTTCTCCAGGGGTTCTTCCCAACCCAGGGATCGAACCCACATCTCTTGAATGGGCAGGTGGATTCTTTACCACTGAGCCACTTGGGAAGACTCTCAAAAACAGGGGGTGGGATAAATGATGATGAGAAGGTTCCAGCATTGAAGTCAATGTTGAAGGTCAGTGTAAAATGCTGCTGCTATTTGAGCATAATTCCATCCTTTGCCTCCCTTCCCCTTTCTCTCCCCACCTCTCCCTTATCCCCCTCTCAGAAACAGAATCCAATCCAAAGGTTTAAATATGCTGCCCTCCACCCCACCTTCTCCCATGAACACTCATTCTCCCTGTCAGTGCCTGCAGGAGACGCAATTCGCCTCTTCAGCACGTCTTAAAGAAATCCTTCCTTCCGTACAGGGGGATGGCATTTGGAGGACTAAGCTCCTCAAATGGAATCTCTTTCTCTACTCCTATCTTCCAGATTAAGAACCCATCGGCCCGGGCAAAGTAGCCTATTTCTCTAAATATGACTCTGTTACCGATGAGGCACCAAAGACACCAATGTCTCCGATAATGTGGGAGAGCTGAAAATGGCTGTGTCAGCCTGCAATGAAACGTGCACGATCAAAAGCAAATAGTCGTTTAATGAAATACCGGTGCATTCTGTATTATGACAACGTCTCTAATTAGCAAATTTAGACCTCATTAGAGTTAAAAGTCATCTGTAAGCAGGGCTTGCTCACATTGCAAAAAAAAAAAAAAAAAAACACCCTGAGCTTGCACAGTTATAGAAAAATCAGAGTTGGTTGTAAATGAAATGAGTAACATGAAGGCAAGTAATTTCAAAAAACCAGAATTACAAAGACCCTGCCTGGGACTTCCCTGGTGATTCAGTGGTTAGGACTCCATGCTTCAGCTGCAGGGGGTGCAGGTCAGATCCCTGACCAGGGAACTAAGATCCCACATGCTGTTGATGTTTGGCAGAAACCAACACAATTCTGTAAAGCAATTAAAAAATAAATAATTTATATTAAAAAAAAAAAAAAGGTCCCACATGATGTACAGTGTGTCCAAGGGGGAAAAGAAAAAAGTCCTGCTCAAAAGTTGTGTAGACAAGGTCATATTGAATGTTACGCGTGAGTGCATTTTGTATGTTTGATACAATGTGGGATGAGGCCTCCAGAAGAAGCCTGTGGGTGCCTGGAGCCTATGAAGTTTTAAGTGGCTGTTTTGAGGCTCCATCCGACCCCTTCTTTCCTCCTGCACATGAGATAAGCAAAGCTCCATCTCCCCTCAAATTCACCAAACTCAGGTCAAGATCAAATGCCATCCCCAGTTATTTATTCACAGATTACTTACAAATTACCGGCAGGGGAGTACCTGAAAACTGACCCTGAAGAACACAGATCTGAGAGGAAAACATCTGGCTCCTCGTGCTGAATGTAATTTCGTGTTAGCTGAGAGTAATCATATTTATTTATGGTTTTATTATTTATAAAAAAGGAAATTATGCTGAATGTGCTTTGCGCGAATTACAGTGTATTGCTATTGCTGCCATGGTTTATTATTTTCACAGTTAGATGGCTTAAGCCCAACCTAAACAAATATTTTAAAAGAATTCCTCCTAGCATTGTCACTTTCCCCCTTTTTAGTCTTACTGCGGAAGATCGTCTTTTCATCAAGGACTCTGATGTTCTTACTCTTGTACATTTCTAAATTTTATGATTTATTATATGAGATAACACTTACTGTAAAATGATGACTAAGAAAATCAGCAGCAAAGAGTGGTGGTTGAGCCATGCAGGGAATGAGCTGACGGCACTTAAGAACCTGTAGCTGTCAACTCCACACATACTCCAGGCCTAGGCCCATTAATGCAATCAGGATAATGATTTCATTACTCGCGCGATGAAGCAGACATGTGTTCATGCACTTATCCAGCATATCAACCTGACACAATCTCTCCAACACAAAGAGCTCTATTCATAATTAATTAGCTAAAAGCAAGATGGATATAACTGTGAGACACACAATCAACATGAAAACTAATGGTAGCATTATTTCCAGACTTCCCACAGGAAAATCTCTTAACATTAGTCTCTTGCTTAGAGGACACCATCGTCATGCGAACAGGCTTCCCAAACTCTTGCTACCATTCCTATTCATCAGCTAATTCAACTGCCCTTTCTTTGAGCAGTGAAATTTGCATGAAAAAGCAGTGACATAATTTTTCCCAATAACATCACTGTATGTCAGGTAGATGGAAACTAATGTTCTTATGCGGACACTTTTATTTTCAAGGCATTTTTACTAACACTAATACTTGGCCTGAATTTTTTTTTTTTTAAGCTGAAGTCCATAAAGTGAAAGGAAAATGTCATTTCCTAAGCACTCTCAATGAGGTACACAGCAGGAAATTAGCTTACTATGTAACGTCTACATCCTTCATTTCATGAAAACTCCCAACAACCTGTGAGACAGTTGCTATTCGCACTTATTTTTTTGCAATAGAAGAAAACTTAAGTTTCAGAAAATTAAGACTGACCCATGTACCTTGGGTCACAAGGCTAATGACTGGCAGAGCCCAGGGTTCAATCTGTCTTAGCCTGGACCTCTGTTGTTACAGACTTGAGGAACTTTTCTCTAAGAAAGAGCCAGAGTAGGAGGTCCCTTTTGGTTGTGACTGATTCTGAAGACAGAGAAATCTGGCGGAAAAGGGTTAGTTACATCATCTAGGGATGCAGTCACTCAATAGATCTTTATTAAATGCTTCCTATACGCAGGTCCCTGTACTTGAAAGCAGGAATATGGTGAACAAGACAGACTCCATTCTTCAAGGAGTCTGCAAATTAAGAGGCACCAGTAGATGGATGAATGAATACAACAAAACAGAGACTCACAGATGCAGAGAATAAACTAGTAGTGATCAATCGGAAGAGCGAAGGGGACTAAGAGGTACAAGTGTTAGTCTCTCAGTCGTGTCTGACTCTTTGCAACCCGATGGACTGAAGCCCATCAAGCTACTCTTTCCATGGAATTCTCCAGGCAAGAATATGTGAGTGGGTAGCCATTCCCTTCCCCAGGGGAATCTTCCCAACTCAGGGATTGAACCCAGGTCGTCTGCATTGCAGGCAGATTCTTTACTGTCTGAGGGACCAGGGAAGCCCAAGAGGTACAAGCCACTAAACATAAAATAAATAATATACCAGGATGTGATGTATAGCACAGAAAATAGAGCCAATAGTTTATAATAACTTTATATGGAGAAATGAATACAACAAAACAGAGACTCACAGATGCAGAGAATAAACTAGGAGTGATCAATCGGAAGAGCGAAGGGGACTAAGAGGTACAAGTGTTAGTCTCTCAGTCGTGTCTGACTCTTTGCAGCCCCATGGACTGAAGCCCATCAAGCTACTCTTTCCATGGAATTCTCCAGGCAAGAATATGTGAGTGGGTAGCCATTCCCTTCCCCAGGGGAATCTTCCCAACTCAGGGATTGAACCCAGGTCGTCTGCATTGCAGGCAGATTCTTTACTGTCTGAGGGACCAGGGAAGCCCAAGAGGTACAAGCCACTAAACATAAAATAAATAATATACCAGGATGTGATGCATAGCACAGAAAATAGAGCCAATAGTTTATAATAACTTTATATGGAGCATAATGTACAAATATATTGAATCAATTCAGGTATATATATGTTATATACCTGAAATTATAATCCAGTCCCATCACTTCATGGCAAATAGATGGGGAAAAAAATGCCAACAGTGACAGACTTTATTTTCTTGGGCTCCCAAATCACTGTGGATTATGACTGCAGCCATGAAATAAAAAGATGCTTGCTCCTTGGAAGAAAAGCAGATGACAAACCTAGACAGCACATTAAAAAGCAGAGACATTACTTTGCCAACAAAGATCTGTCTAGTCAAAGCAATGGTTTTTCCAGGAGTTATGAATGGATGTGAGAGCTGGACCATAAAGAAGGCTGAGCGCCGAAGAACTGATGCTTTTGAACTGTGGTGTTGCAGAAGATTCATGAGAGTCCCACAAAACGCAAGGAGATCAAACAAGTCAATCCTAAAGGAAATCAGCTCTGAATAGTCATTAGAAGTACTGATGCTGAAGCTCCAATTCTAATCTGTCTAGTCAAAGCAATGGTTTTTCCAGGAGTTATGAATGGATGTGAGAGCTGGACCATAAAGAAGGCTGAGCGCTGAAGAACTGATGCTTTTGAACTGTGGTGTTGCAGAAGATTCATGAGAGTCCCACAAAAGGAGATCAAACAAGTCAATCCTAAAGGAAATCAGCTCTGAATAGTCATTAGAAGTACTGATGCTGAAGCTCCAATTCTTCAGCCACCTGATGTGAAGAGCCAACTCATTGGAAAAGACCCTGATGCTGGGAAAGACTGAGGGCAGGAGAAGGGGAAGACAGAAGATGAGATGGTTGCATGGCATCACTGACCCAATGGACATGAGTTTGAGCAAGCTCCAGGAGTTGGTGATGGACAGGGAGGCCTGGCGTGCTGCAGTCTATGGGGTCGCAAAGTCGGACACGAGTGAGCAACTGATCTGAACTGATTATAACAAAACAGCAACCCAGCTAGATTCTGGATGTAACCATATTTTAACATACTGTTAATCTTGAAGAAAGGAAGAGAAGTCACTAAGATTCTTCCCTCCCCGAGCCCCATCTCCCTCCTACCCTCTCCCCGCAAAATGAGAAAGACAGTGAGCTGAAACCTGAAGCTGCTGGAGCAGTAAACAAACATGAAGCTAAATTTTTTGGAGGGACAATGCCAGCACTGGCTTTGTGTCAGGTGACAGCCTGTCCTGGTGAAGCGGAGCCAGGGTCTGAGGATCCCACAGTCATCACTTGTTGACTTTGAAACCACCTTGCATCTTTGCATGGTCTTCCCTCCAGTCCCAATCATCCACCTTGACCCCTCTACTTCAGGTATTAAAGTAGACAGGGAGATAAAACATGAGCAAATCATCATAAATCACTGCTGGAGAACATTTCAAGACCCATGCTAAAAGGGAGAAGTACGTTTTTCTTAGAATATTGATTGTGCATCTAGAGAAAAAAAGAGGTGGAGAAGAAATGTGTAAGATGTCTATCTAGGGTTGATCTGCAGGCTGAGGGTTTTAATGGGCTGGGCTTTATCAGAAAGCCTCACAGATGCCTTTGCCCACACTGGGCTTAACCCTGTTCAGATGCAGTAAGCTCCCAACATATGAGCAAGTTCCATACCAACAGTGTGTTCTTAAGTCCAACTTGTTCACGAAGTTCAACAAAGTTAGCCTCGGTTCAGTTCAGTTCAGTCGCTCAGTCATGTCCGACTCTTTGCGACCCCATGAATCGCGGCATGCCAAGCCTCCCTGTCCATCACCAACTCCCGGAGTTCACTCAGACTCACTTCCATTGAGTCAGTGATGCCATCCAGCCATCTCATCCTCAGTCGTCCCCTTCTCCTCCTGCCCCCAATCCCTCCCAGCATCAGAGTCTTTTCCAATGAGTCAACTCTTTGCATGAGGTGGCCAAAGTATTGGAGTTTCAGCTTCAGCATCATTCCCTCCAAAGAAATCACAGGGCTGATCTCCTTCAGAATGAACTGGTTGAATCTCCTTGCAGTTTAAGGGACTCTCAAGAGTCTTCTCCAACACCACAGTTCAAAAGCATCAATTCTTCGGCACTCAGCTTTCTTCACAGTCCAACTCTCCCACCCATACATGACCACTGGAAAAACCATAGCCTTGACTAGGTACTCAACTAATACCACTGGCTATATAGTCAGTTTAGTTCAGTCTCTCAGTCATGTCCAACTTTTTAAGACCCTGTGGACTGCAGCATGCCAGGCTTCCCTGTCCAGTAACTGCTCCCAGAGCTTGCTCAAACTCATGTCCATCTAGTCAGTGATGCCATCCAACCATTTCATCGTCTGTCATCCCCTTCACCTGCCTTCAATCTTTCCCAGCAAATGAGTCTTTACCTTTGAGTCAGTTCTTCACATCAGGTGGCCAAAGTACTGGAGCTTCAGCTTCAGTCCTTCTAATGAATATTCAGGAATGATTTCCCTTAGGGTTGACTGGCTTGATCTCCTTGCAGTCCAAGGGACTCTTGAGTCTTCTCCAACACTACATTTCAAAAGCATCACTTCTTCAGTGTTCAGCTTTCTTTATGGTCCAACTCTCCCATCCATACATGACTACTGGAAAATAACTTTGACTAGACAGACCTTTGTTGGCAAAATAATGTCTCTGCTTTTTAA
>SJYT01004917.1:0-15302 GCA_006410635.1 Cephalophus harveyi
TGATTATCTGGGTCATGAAGATCTTTTTTGTACAGTTCTTCTGTGTATTCTTGCCACCTCTTCTTAATATCTTCTACTTCTCTTAGGTCCATACCATTTCTGTCCTTTATTGAGCCCATCTTTGCATGAAATGTTCCCTTGGTATCTCTAATTTTCTTGAAGAGATCTCTAGTCTTTCCCATTCTACTGTTTTCCTCTATTTCTTTGCAATGACCACTGACAAAGGCTTTCTTATCTCTCCTTGCTATTCTTTGGAACTCTGCATTCAAATGGATGTATCTTTTCTTTTCTCCTTTGCCTTTACCTTCTCTTCTTTTCTCAGCTATTTGTAAGGCCTCTTCAGACAACCATTTTGCCTTTTTGCATTTCTTTTTCTTGGGGATGGTCTTGATACCTGTCTCCTGTACAATGTCACAAACCTTGGTCCATAGTTCTTCAGGCACTCTGTCTCTCAGATCTAATTCCTTGAATCTATTTCTAACTTCCACTGTAAAATTGTAAGGGATTTGATTTAGGTCATACCTGAATGGTCTAGTGGTTTTCCCTACTTTCTTCAATTTAAGTCTGAATTTGGCAATAAGGAGTTCATGATCTGAGCCCCAGGTCTTTGATCTGTGCCCCGGTCTTGCTTTTGCTGACCTTATAAAACTTCTCCATCTTTGGCTGCAAAGAATATAATCAATCTGATTTTGATATTGACCATATATAGATGTCCATGTGTAGTCTTCTTTTGTGTTCTTGGAAGAGGGTGTTTCCTATGACCAGTGCATTCTCTTGGCAAAACTCTGTTAGCCTCTGACCTGCTTCATTTTGTATTCCAAGGCCAAATTTGCCTGTTACCCCAGGTATCTCTTGACTTCCTACTTTTGCATTCCAGTTCCCTATAAACAAAAGGACATCTTTTTTGGGGTGTTAGCTCTAGAAGGTCTTGTAGGTCTTCACAGAACTGTTCAACTTCAGCTTCTTCAGCATTACTGGTCAGGGTATAGACTTGGATTACTGTGATACTGAATGATTTGCCTTGGAAACGAACAGAGATCATTCTGTCGTTTTTGAGATTGCATCCAAGTACTGCATTTTGGACTCTTTTGTTGACTATGAGGGCTACTCCATTTCTTCTAAGGGATTCTTGCCCATAGTAGTAGATATAGTGGTCATCTGAGTTAAACTCATCCGTTTCAGTCCATTTTAGCCCATTGCTTCCTAAGATATCAATGTTCCCTCTTGCCATCTCCTTGTTTGACCACTTCCAATTTGCTTGATTCATGGACCTACCATTCCAGGCTCCTATGCAATACTGTTCTTTACAGCATCGGACTTTACTTCCATCACCAGTCACATTCACAACTGGGTGCTGTTTTTGCTTTTGCTCCATCTCTTCATTCTTTCTGGAGTTATTTCTCCACTGATTTCCAGTAGCTAATTGGGCACCTACTGACCTGGGGAATTCATCTTTCAGTGTCCTATCTTTTTGCCTTTTCGTACCATTCATGGGGTTCTCAAAGCAAGAATAGTGAAGTGGTTTGCCATTTCCTTTTCCAGTAGACCACATTTTGCCCTGCATAACATGGCACAATATCGTAATAAGGAGATTCATACAGTCCACCCACTTTGTTCAGATTTTACCAGTATTTGTGTGTATGTGTATAGTTCTTTACAATTTTATCAGATGTGTAAATTCATGTAACCACTGCCATATTTAAGATACAGAAAAATCCATTACCGTAAGAAAGATTTCATTACTCTTTTATAGTCGTAATAAGGAGATTCATACAGTCCACCCACTTTGTTCAGATTTTACCAGTATTTGTGTGTATGTGTATAGTTCTTTACAATTTTATCAGATGTGTAAATTCATGTAACCACTGCCATATTTAAGATACAGAACAATCCATTACCTTAAGAAAGATTTCATTACTCTTTTATAGCTAAAATCACCGTCCTCCTGAAACATTCATATTCCCCCCACCATCCTTCTGTATACCTGTCAACCACTTCTCTGCTCTTCATTCTTATGATATCATTTCAAGAATATTATATAAATGGAATCATACAGTAGGTCACCTTTTGAAACTGGCTTATTGAAAAAGTTAATAGACTTTATTTTTTTAAGCGGTTGTAGGTTTGCCGGACATGACCAGAAAAGTTCCCATATGGCCCCAGGCCCCTTCCCAAGTTGCCCCTATTATTAATATCTTATATTAGGACAGTACATCTATTACACCTGATGAGTCAATATTGATACATTTTCAGCTAAAGTCCATAGATTACATTAGGGTTCACTGTTGGTATTGTACACCTATAGTTATTGAAAATGTGTAATGACATGCATTGATCATTATAGTTACATACAAAATAGTTCCACTGCCCTAAAAACCACCTGTTCTCCAGTCTCTCATCTGTCCCTTTTTCCTAACCACTGGTAATCCCTGATGATTTTATTGTATCCAACCTTTTCCAGAATGTCATATAGTTGGAATCATATACAGTATGTAGCCTATTTTGATTGGCTCCTTTCACTTAGCAAATAGGTTTTAAGGATCTTCTTTACCTTTTCATGGCTAAGTAGCTCATTTCTTTTTATCTACTGAGTAACATTGCATTGTATGGATGAACTGCAGTTTATTAACCCCATTTACCATTTTTACACAGTTGTGTGTGGATCTCCAGTGAAACCAGCTGATCTGGAGATTCTATTTGGGGAGCTTGTATATGGTGAATTCAAAGTATTTAGTAGTTATAGGAGAGTTCACTTTATCTATTTCATCTTGGCTACATTTTGATAGGTTGTGGTTTGTAAGAAAATTGTCCATTTCCTCTAAATTATCGAATTTATGAGAATCAAGTTGTTCATGGTTTTTCTTTAGTATCCTTTAAAAGTTTGTAGGTTCTGTAGTAAGACCCCAATTTTAGTCCTGATACTAATGGTATCTGTCATCTCTTATCTTTGTCAAGATTTCTAAAGGTTTATCAATTTTTTTTTTTTTTACTTTAACCTTCTTTAATGCTTTAGAAGTTACATATATCGCTTTTTATCTTAATTTCCTAACTTGAATTTCATTACTTTTTGTTTTTGTCTTTATCACTTCCTTCCTTCTGCATGGGTTAGATTTATTTTGCTCTTCTTTCCCCAGTTTCTTGAGGCACTAATTTAGATTGGTGATCTGAGATCTTTCCTCTTTTCTAATGTAATCATTTAATTTTACCAGTTTCCCACTCAGTAATGCTTTACCTAAATCCCACAGATCTTCCTATGGTGCATTTTTGTCTTCATTCAGTTCTATATTTTAATATCCTTTGAGGCTTGCTCTTCGACCCATGGAATGTTTCTAAGTGTATAATTTAACTTCCAAGTATTTAGAGATTTTCCTGTTGTATTTATGTAATCGACTTCTACTTGACTTCACTGTGGTTGGACAACATATGCTGAATGATTTCAGTTCTGATAAATGTGTTCAAGCTTATTTTATGGCTCAGGATACGTCCAGTCTTGGTGAGTGGTGCCTGAGAAGAATGTTTATTAGCTGTTGTTGTGTGAAATGTTCCATCCATGACATTAGATATTGTTGGGAGACTGTGCTGTCCAATTGTATATCCTTTCTGATTTTCTGTCTTGTAGTTCAATTTGTCGCTGAGGAAGTGCTAAAATCAACTATATTTATGGAATCATCTGTTTCTCCTTTTGGATCTATTATTTGTTTTTGCTTCTTACATTTTGAGGCTCTGCTGTTTGGTGGGTACACATTTAAGATCATTATGTTTTCCTGGTGATTAATCTCTTTTACCAAAGTGTAATGTCTCTCCTGATTCTAGTAATTTTATCTGCTATTAAGTTTGCATTATCTGATATGAATATAGCCATTTCTGATTTTTAAAATTACTGTGTGAATGACTATGTGCGTGTGCCTCCGTTTCCTAGAGCTGCTGTAGCAAGGAACCACAAAGTGAGGGCCTTCAAGTAACAATTCATACTCTTACAGTTCAAAGCCAGGGATTCAACCGAGCCCGTTCCCTCTGAAGGTACTAGAGAACTGTCACTCCCTCTGGCTCCCAGACCCTTGCTGCATCATGCCAGTCATTCCAATCTTCCTTGGCTTGTGGCTGCCTGTTCTCACAGGGCCTTCTTCCCTGGGTCTATGTATCCTGTTCTCTTCTTAAAAAGACAATAGTCAAGGATTTAGGGCCCACCTCACCTCACTGTAATCTCTCCCTAACTGAGTATATTTGCAAAGACTTCTGTGGTCTAGGTGAATGTGGATTTAGGGGTGGACACTATTCAATCTACTACAACATGACATATTCTTTTCTCTTTCTTAATTTCAACTTACCCATTTCCTTGTAGACAGCACAAAGTCAGTTTGCATTTTGTCAGTGATTTGGCTGATCTATGTCTTTTTGTTAGTATCCTTTTTCTCCTCTCCTTCTAGGATGATAATGCCAGGAAGGCTGGATCTTTTATTGTTCCCAAAATCCCTGAGGATTTATTTACTTTTTTCCAATCTGTTTTCTCTCTGTTCTGCCCTCGAGCTGACTGTCTTTCCTCTGTCATATTCATTCTGCTAATGAGCCTTTTCAGTCTGTTTTATATCTCAGCTATTGTATTTTTCAGTTCTGTAATTTCCATTTGGTGTGTTTTCACATACTGTATTTCTTCGCTAAGACTTTCTGAGTTGCTTTTTGTTTTATTTTCAGTTGTTCCAAGGATATCCACAGTTGCTTGCTGGCACTTCTTCACGATGGCTGCTTTGAAATTCTTGTCAAATAATTCCAACATCTAATCCATCTCAGTTTCAGAGTCTGTTTCAGACTCTCTTCTCATTCAAGTTGTGATTTTCCTGCTTTTTGGTTTGAAAACTGAGTTTTCAACATATTCTGGCATTTAGGATATTATGTAAGGAGACCTTGGTCCTACGTAAGTTCTGTAGTTTAGCGTGCAGCCACTCTGTGTAGGCTTAGCACAGAGGGGCTGACTTATGCTTGTATGCTGTGATTCCAATGACGGTTTAGTTTTCAGAATCTTTGTGGGGCAAATTTGGAAGGCTTGGTACACCTGCTGCCCCTGGGATGTTCACTGGTCCTCTTGTGTTGCCCACACAACAAACAATACAGCCCCTATTTCTCTCCTCTACAGGTTCTGCCAGAAAAACCGGTGTCTCCAGAGGGGGTTTTCTAGCCCATGGAACAGAGAGTCCTTCCCTGGGTCAGCCTATTTCCCTTACAAGGGTCACCAAGTCACCCGGCTTTTCTGCTAACGAGCCTCTCCAATCTATTTTATATCTGGAGGATATATCTGTTATATATCTTACAGGAAAAGGGAGTCTCTCTGGCCTGTGGTCACAGAGAGCTCTTCATGCTAGGCCACTCATAAATTGAGGTTTAAAGGTAATTGCTATCTGAAAATTAGAAATAAAAGATTTCATTGGAGGTTCTATGAGGCATACCAATTCTACTGAAACATTATTGTTTTGTGTGAGATTTCATTAAGACTGACAGCAAAACACAGGGAGAAACAGACTCCATAGCAATTATATGAAATATTTTATGGAAAAATGAGTACTTACTTGAATAAGATGCTCAATTGTTTTCAAATCATGTATTACATACTGCCAGTTTGCTTCTGTTTTGGGAAGACCTGCACTGATACAGCTGAAAGCAAAACCAAAGAGCAAAGCATTTTGAATGAACATAATACTGTCTTGATGAATACCACAGGCAAAAGAGCAATCAAGACCTTTTCATTCCAACAAGTGAAAAAATGAGTGCTATCTTTGCCTTTGTGCCTCGTAGATGAATATAAACCCTGAACATATAGTACAATTTTGGTGCTTTACTCTAGCTTGATGACCAACCTGGATTACAGAAAAATCTAATTCAGAGGGATACTTTATAGATAAGCTGGTGTAATTTATCACATCTAAATAAAAACATTGCTTGATATGTGGCAGTGCCCAGAATATGTTTTTGAATGAATTATTACTTTCCTTTAAGTAGAGGTCCCATCAGACTTTTAAGTCTAATAAATGGGTAAAATCATTAAATAAGCAAACACCTCACCTTTTTCATGTAAAGATTTTGACAGTAAATATATGCCCCTTACATGCACCTTATAGCAGCTTTCTCCATAAACATCATGGACTCGGGCCTAGTCACAAAACTAGATCATACAACTTACTTAGTTTTGTAAAATGGAAATTTAATATCAGGACAAAAGATACACACACTGACCAAGTAACTGCAGAATAATTCTTAGAGCTTCAGGAAAAATAGTTGCTCCCTGATGGATCCAGGAAAGAAGCATGCAAGTCAAAACTATTCTGTTTTTGAGAGGAGGAGTTACCTGCACAAATCTACAGTTTCCCATAACATGAAGGCATTAGCAGAATAAAACTGAATTGCAAGTCAGATCACAAAACTACAAGTTGGGTGAGTGCAGTATATTAGTTTTCCTCTAACAGAGAAAGAAAAAGTTAACAGGCATGGGAAAATATGAATGTTTATTAAGAGGAAAATCAAAAGGCCTAAATGAAGAAGCAAATGTTTCAAACTGAACTAAGATAGGGCTCAAAGGATAGCAAGAGTCAATGCCAGAGGTAGATAAAAAAGTAACATTGGTAAGCCCTCAATATCTATTTTCTTACTGGTGTCAAAATCACACAGGATGTTAATAAAGAGTTTCCTTCCAAGTTTAGTCAGATACCAAGAAGTCCAATTTATTTGCAGGATGTAATACTCATTTGGAATCTTATAAGAATATAGAAATTCTCTGTAGGATGTTTACCAAACCTCCTCTGAATCTCCATAATCTGCTATCATATCCCACATACTAAGAACCTAAAGATTTAAGCAATGAACATGAACCAATTTAATAGAAAAGATATTGAAGAACAATGATGCTAGTTATTAACATGATGATTCTATGCTGAAAAATAAAATTACCCCAAAATGAAGACATGAATGCCAGCCTCTGTTAAAAAATGACTGTTCAGAAGTAAACACAAGTAGCATTGGATGGAAGTACTTCTCAAATATGGTTTCTGAAAAATAAAATCATAGACAAAGTGGTTAAACTTCTCAGTGAAAAAATGAGATTCAAAATGATACCTTATCATATTTTTAGGTTCCAAAATGTAAATATATCAAACTTTCAGAATTCCTTATTGGAATTAATGAAATTAGAGTGTATCTTTTTCGCTTTCTCCCCTACCTTCAACTTTGTCTCCTACATGCAAAGTTCTTTAGTACATATTTCTCCAGACGCATTTCAATAATAATGATGCATAGAAAATATGTATATTTACTAATTTACCTATATGGTAATGTAATTTGTTTCTATTATCTTTAACTTCCTTCTCATCCTTATTTCCTTTTTTCTTCTTTTTCTCTTACTTCCTTTTAAATTGTCCAACATATTTCATGTTAGTTATATGAATTACTAATACAGGTATGCTAGTTATATACTAATTTCACATAACAATGTGAAAATTAATTACATATTAATATCATTGGAGACAAACTGAATAGAAATGGAACCAACCAAAGATACTCTATGCTATCTTAAGAGCTGATATATAATAAACTTTCTAGGTGATTTAGGAAGATTACTTATCTTGGAACTTCCTGGAGTTTTGATATTTCTGCCTGCCTCTTTCATGTGGTCAACATTTTTATAGTTTCAGAGAGCAATGCTTTTTCTATTTTTTGGCCATGCAGCATCGTGGGATCTCAGCCCCCTAACCAGGGATCAAACCCACAGCCCCCTGCATTGGAAGGCAGAGTCTTAACCACTGAACTGCCAAGAGAGTTCCCAAAGAGCAGTGTTGACTTAACCTCTAAGAATCTGTGCTCCATGTTATTCACACTGAAAGAATGAACTACACAACTTATTGATTAGACATTTACAGAACAAAATAGAGTGAGATAAGTGGAAAACAACATGAAGAGCACATCAAGGTGCTAATAGACTTTAAAAACCTAGTTTATTTATTTTCAAAATAAGAATAACCCATATGTCAACAGACATCTGTGACATCCCCAAATCTCCAAAGAGCCATATAAATTATTATGAAGTATCTGAGATACAAGTGACCTTTTAAGAAAAGTCCATATACTATCTTCATCTAATTTTTCTTACCAAAATTCTCATTACTCAATGCCAGAGTAAATCTTTCAGTATTGAAGAAGAGCTGGCTATGGCAATGGGTTTCCAGCAGCCATCCATCCAGAATACTTCCTACAATACAACCCAGAGTAAAGATGATCCATTAAAAACACAAGTGGACTAGTAGCGGGAAAGAAAGGGAAGAGAATTAACAGTTATTGAGCACCAACTTTTTCACAGTCACTCTGTTAGTCACTTAGAAATGTGTACCTCATTTAATCATCAGAACAATCCTATGATGGAGGGTTAGCAACTTTTGGGTGAGCTGCCCAGGCCCCACAGGAAGTACGAGATAGCCATGATTTGAGACCAGGTTTGTCTGATTACAAAGCCCAAGTCCTTTCCACTATATTTGGTTCTTGAATTGACTGAATTCCAAAGACATATTAATGAAAAGTTGAAGCAGCCAAATACCTTAATGCATATAAACTACTGGCTATTAATATAATTTACAACAGAAGTAGCTACTTCTATAGACATTGAATAGATGTCTTCAGTCTTTATATCACTGTTAACTGAAACTCACTTGAGAATTTCATAAGCAACAAAATCCTGTTTTCTTTAATTCAAAGTGATGAAGTATATGAAGATTACACATCCCCATATCCAATTCCACTTTATTTTAAAAAAATTAAAACCAAAATATATAAAATTTAAACTATTTTGGTCATCATTCTAAAATAGTATGTATTTGTTGACTTCCCCTTCAAAAACCAAAATCTGCCATATCTCTCAACATAAGTATTCACTGCAATTAAGTTTTGTACATTAAAATAATTATTTTATTTTTAGATGTTTTTGAAATGTAAAAATTATTACCTTATAATATATGTATTCCTCACTACAATTAAGTTTTGTAGATTAAAATAATTATTTTATTTTCAGATGTTTTTGAAATGTAAAAATGATTACCTTATAATATATGATGTATAACTCTTTAAAAGAAAAACTAGAATTTAACTATTAAAAAAGAGAGTGTAAGTGTATTTCCAATAAAAATGCCATCTATTCCACAACAAAATATTAAGTTTAATCTTCCTATTACACATAATCTAAACCACTCATTAATCAGTTTAATTAAAGCAACCCGTTACTCTCATCTTAATCGTTCTCTTTGTCTATGTTATCTCACTGCTCCAAATTATTTCCAAACTTTAAAATTATCTTCACCATTTCACTCAAACTCTTTTAAATTCCCTACTTCCTTTTTAGTTGTAGGATCCCCCACTCCACATTGTTCAAGAAACAGGATTTACTGAGCTGGGACCAAGCAGTACAAAGGGTGATATAATTGTTAATGAGGCCTCTTGAAGCTGCTTGAGTAAGCAATGAGGATTTCAATCCTGGGCTTTTGCATCAGTGCGTCTCCACACATGCAGGATGTTAAAATCTTACCAGTCAGACTTTCACTGTCCTGCCCACCCAACTAACAGCATTAGTCAGAATGCTCCATGCCAAGTATGGTAGAATACAGTAGGAAATGACCTCAAAGACTTCTAACAAATAACGATAATAAAAACCAGTGTTACCTGAGGATATTTTTACAGCTCTGTTAATTTGGCAAAAGAACTGACATGGTTTTCTGGCTGACAGAAGACAGATTTTCATAATAGCTTTGGAAGTTTTGACATTCCATACTTCTGTGGATCAATAACTTTACTAAGAATGAGAGTGTGTGTAATCCAGGAAAGTAAAGAAGATCCAAAAAGGTAAAATACTCTGTAACTTTCTCTTTGAGTAAGACTCAGTGTTAACATTTAATATAATTATCACTCACGATGGCAATACTAATTAGAGTAAGAATTGTTTAGCAAGTGCTTTTAAGTCTACAAAATTATTTCACATACATTATCATATTCAATCCTGGCAATATCTTTATATGAGAGTTATAACTCTTATTTTACAGTGAAGAAATTGAGGTTCTGAGAGGTTAAGTGACTTGCTTCGGATAAATGTCATACATGTGTCTATCAAAATTCTACCTCAAAATCCAGGTTGCACAGGTAGAAGAAACATGCAAGAAATACTAAACTCTGGTTGAGAAGTGGAGGTCCTTACTATAAAAAGCAGCTGATCCATCCCACGTGAATCATAAAAAGTCATTGCTCTCTGATAGTTTACACACAGGTCTTTCATTTGTGGTTGCCAAGGGGGAGGAAGGTGGAAGAGGGATGGACTGGGAGTTTGGAATTAATAGATGCAAAATAGTATACACAGAATGTGTAAACATCCCAAGGTCCTACTGTATAGCACAGGGAACTATATCCAATATCTTCAGGTAAACCACAATGGAAAAGAATATAAAAAAGAACATATGTGCTTATTTATATACGTGTGTGTGTGTGTGTATGTGTGTGTAACTGACTCACTTTGCTATACAAGAGAAATTGACAAGATGTTGTAAATTAACTGTACTTCAATTAAAAAAACAAACAAATGTGTTTCAAACTGTTGTGACATGAAACAAAACTCAAGTCCTTTCACAAACATCATCTCATTTGACCCCCACAAAGTACCTGTTAGATAAAAGTGACTGAAACCAGGTTAATCACTTTCTGAGAATAGAAGTGTAGTGATGAAATAAATTGCTTATAATGTCATATTTGTGGAGAACTATGGAAGCAGGGTTTAATCCTGGCACACAGTTTGCATATGGTCATGAAAGGCCCTAACAATCAGCATCTTTGACATGTCCTTCATTCACCTGCGTACCTAGATCCAGGAATAAAACAGACTAAATCCAAGCCCTACTCTCAAAGAGGTATCAGAGTTTAAGCTGATTTTTTTTTGAATTCCTGTGACAGGGTCTCACTGCAGGGCACTCCCTGAACTTATGGCAGCAATGCTATCTATTTCACTCTCTAAGAGTTAGGCATCGTGAAAAGTGGACAATCCACACAACGGGGTGGCTCCAGTAGCTTTAATTCTGGAGTGACTTGTGAAAACAATTGTAAATATTCTGCATGCTAAGTTGCTTCAGTTGCGTCCGACTCTTAGTGACCCTACGGGCAATAGCTTGCCAGGTTCTCTGTCCATGGGATTCTCCAGGCAAGAATACTAGAGTGGGTTGCCCTCCCTCCAGGGAGTCTTCCCAACCCAGGGACTGAACCCACGTTTCTTAAGTCTCCTGCATTGGCAAGCGGTCTCTCTACCACCAGCACCACCGGGGAAGTCCCTACTCTATACCAATAGTAGTTTTTCCCAGTGAGGAAAAATAATCGAGCATACTGCTGTTTTCTTTTGCTTTATTCTGTTTAATAATTTACCTGCCTAGTCACACATTTAAAACAAACTTAAAAAGACTCTGCAAGAAAAGAAAGGCTATAAGTATTGGTTTATTTGGTACACATATTCAGCTAGTCACTCAAAAAAAACTAAAACCGAGGGCAGACCAAGGTTGAATACTTATGTGGAATATAAAAATATTTAGTATGCATTTATTGAGTACTTACTACTTGCTGAACGTTTCGGTATGACCGAGGCATTCCTGTTCACAAAGCAAATCAGTGAACACAGAAGCACCTTGGTTTCAGGAAGAAAGATGGGCTATATATAGTAAACATAAGTAAATGGATTATATATTTCATTAGAGAATGGCTAAATGATACAGGAAAAAGAAAACAGGTAAGAAGGACAAGGTTGCAACTTTAAAGGGTGATATTCTAGAAGTCAAGTGAGAAAAGTACATTCAGGAGAAGGAAATGAAGAGCATGTCAGATGTGCTGACAGGTCAAGGAAGACACAGATTGAGTGCTTACCAGTGTGCTTAGCCACATGAAGGTCATGGGTGACACTGAAAAGAGCACTTAGAGGGGAGTAATGGAGGCAGAAGCCTACATGAAATGGGCAGCAGAGAGAGGGAAAGGATTCTAAATTGCTAGTGCAGGCAATTCACGGGGTCGCAAAGAGTCGGACACGACTGAGCAACTGAACTGAACTGAACTGAAGTGCAGACAATGTTTTGAAGACTATTGCTCCAAAAGGTGATAATAGATGGTCGAAAGTGAGGGAAATAACAGCACATTTCTATGCTGCGGTACAAACTCATTATGGAAGAGAGGGGGACAATTGTCAGAGGGACACTCTTAAATAGGGCTTCCCTGGTGGTTCAGATGGTAAAGAATCTGCCTTCAATGCAGGAGACCGGGGTTCAATCCCTGGGTCAGGAAGATCCCCTGGAGGAGGGAATGGCTACCCACGTCAGTATACTTGCCCGGAGAATCCCGTGGACTGAGGAGCCTGCCAGGCTACAGTACATGGAGTTCCAAAGACTTGGATACAACTGAGCGATTAACACACACACAAGAGAGGGGAACGACTGTCAGAGTGATATTCTTGAATAGGCAAGTGAGGATGATATCTGGGGTATTGTGATTTATAATATGTATTTGGTTTTCATTCTCATTTCTGGCTCACAGCTCCTAAAACCCTAGGAATTTTCAGTGATGAGGGTGATAAGGAGTCTTTGAGAGTAAAGAGATCTTTTATTATGATAATGAAGTGACTTTTGGACTCCACCCAAGGATGTGGGCTGGTTTCAGGGAGAACCAACTATGTGATTAGAGGGTTGAAACTTTCAGTCCTATTTCTGTCCCCACCTCAGGAGAGGAGAGAACTGGAGATAGAGTTCAATCACCAAGGATCAGCGATTTAATCAGTCATGTCTATGTAATGAAATGTACATTAAAAAACCAAAAGTACGGGTCTGGAGAGCTTCAGGGTTTGGGGGGCCACGTGGAGGTGCTAGGAGAGGGCATGGAGCTCTGTGCCCTTGCTTCACACCTTGTCCTGTGCAGCTCTCCCATCTACCTATTCCTGAGTTATACTCATTTATTAAAAACCAATAAACTGGGGGTGTTGCGGATCTCTGATTTATAGCCAGTTGGTCAGAAGCATAGATAACAACTTAGACTTTCCACAGGCAACTGAAAGCTCATGATGGAAGGCTGGGATTGGGCCAGTCTGGATGGCTGAACCATCAACCTGTGGGATCTGACTCCTCATTTGGGTAAAAAGTATCTGAATTGAGCTGAATTCTTGGACATCACCCTACTGGTGCCTGAGGATTGCCTGTTAGTCATAGGGCAAATCCACCCTCCTCATGTTGAAACTGAGTGCCCAGAACATCAAAAGAGTATTTTATACACAAGAAGGTCCAAAACTGGTCACCTTTTCAATATGATCTTGGGAGGGAAGGCTGAGTAGAAGGAAACCCAGATGCACAGGCTGAGAGGCAGGTGGATGTGGTGATGAAATTTCTTGACATTGCTTCGATTTTCTGTTAACTAGGACTAAAGTCATCAGCAGACAGCCTGGGAAGGAGGTGTTATGGGTTGAAGCTAGGAGAATACATGAAATAGCTATCAAGGTATAGAGGACAGTGCATAGATGTTAAGTCTTTTACAAGAGCCTAGCCTAACGGACTTCCCTGGTGACTCCGACGGTAAAGCGTCTGTCTACAATGTGAGAGACCTGGGTTCGATCCCTGGGTTGGGAAGATTCCCTGGAGAAGGAAATGGCAACCCCCTCCAGTACTCTTGCCTTGAAAATCCCATGGATGGAGGAGCTTGGTGCAGGCTACTATCCATGGGGTCACAAAGAGTCAGGCACGACTGACTGACTTCACTTTCACTAGGCTAATGAAAGTTCATGGCCATGAATGGCCAGAAAGATGAGTCAGCATGCTTGTGTCTCCTACAGCCACATTACTACATACAAAGAATAGCTAGGCTTGGAGTAGGTAGAGAAACGGATTTAGTCATGGCTGCATATGTCAATGGAGAAGGCAATGGCATTCCACTCCAGGACTCTTGCCTGGAAAATCCCATGGACGGAGGAGCCTGGTGGGCTGCAGTCCGTGGGGTAGCTAAGAGTCGGACACGACTGAGGGAGTTCACTTTCACTTTTCACTTTCATGCATTGGAGAAGGAAATGGCAACCCACTCCAGTGTTCTTGCCTGGAGAATCCCAGGGACGGGGGAGCCTGGTGGGCTGCCGCCTATGGGGTCACACAGAGTCAGACATGACTGAAGCGACTTAGCAGCAGCAGCAGCAGTAGCAGTAGCATATGTCAAGCAAGTACAACCAAGAGAAAGGCAAGGGATTTTAGGGTATACATAAAGGAGTATAAGAGACATGTGTCTAGGTAATATTGCTTTTTTTTTTTTTAATTTTAATTATGGAGCTTCATAAAGGAAGGGTTAATGGAATCATGGGGCTTTCCTATGGCTCAGTGGTAAAGAATCTGCTTGCCAAGCAGGAGATGTGGGTTTGATCCCTGGGTGGGGAATATCCCCTGGAGAAGAAAATGGCAACCCAATCCAGTATTCTTGCCTGGGAAATCCCATGGACAGAGGAGCCTAGTGGGTTACAGTCCATAGGGTCACAAAGAGTTGGACAAGATTTCAGAACCAAACACTTCAATTGAATCATATCTTGAAGAACAGATAGATTTTAGATATGAGCAAAAGAAAACAAGACTTTAGGTGGAGAAAAGAGCCTGACAAGGACTTGTGTACTCAGAGGAAAGTGAGTCATTTGATAACAAAGTGAAGTCACTCAGTCCTGTCCGACTCTTTATGACCCCATAGACTGTAGCCCACCAGACTCCTCTGTCCATGGGATTCTCCAGGCAAGAGTACTGGAGTGGGTTGCCATTTCTTTCTCCAGGGGATCTTCCCCACCCATTTGATAACGGTGTGAAAGTAATGGGAGGAAACTGTAAAAAAGACTGCTGCTATTGTATAAAGCAGGAGTCAGTAAACACTCTCTGTAAGGGGTCAGATAGTAGACATCACGCTTTGTAAATCCTGTAGTCTCTGTTTCAACTATCTAGTTAGTTCAGTCGCTCAGTCCTGTCGGACTCTTTGCGACCCCATGAATCGCAGCACACCAGGCCTCCCTGTTCATTACCATCTCTCGGAGTTCACTCAGACTCACATCCATCGAGTCCGTGATGCCATCCAGCCATCTCATCCTCGGTCGTCCCCTTCTCCTCCTGCCCCCAATCCCTCCAGCATCAGAGTCTTTTCCAATGAGTCAACTCTTCGCATGAGGTGGCCAAAGTACTGGAGTTTCAGCTTTAGCATCATTCCTTCCAAAGAAATCCCAGGGTTGATCTCCTTCAGAATGGACTGGTTGGATC